>ML786012.1:146494-208916 GCA_009831015.1 Picea engelmannii | reverse complement strand
AGGTGCTTAATTCCTCTTTAAAGAATTATAACTCTAAAATCCATCTTCTACAATCACCTACCTCCTCTACGTTTTATTTGAAATTGTATCTCCCTTTTCCCTTTCTTTGTGACTCTTTATAAGATTAAGAGGGATTATGGAAACTAATTAACAACCATTTACTAATAATTATACATTCAAGAAATTGAATGAATTTATTCTAAATTTAGACATCAATCACATTTAATAAATTGACAGACTTTCTTGTAAGCTAGAGTAAAACCCTTTTTATAACTCGATCTAATATGTAGAGTTTCATTAAATCCAACCTAGTGAATACTTACCTTGTCGATCCAAGAAACCTCCTTGTTATACCTCTATTTGTCACCCTAGGCCTCACAAGAGATATACGTATGTCGTATTCTCAAAATCACATGCTTTTCACAACAAAAAACCATACTTTTAACCCTAGTCACTCTTTTCCTAGATATAGGAGAAACTATTCCCTTGTTGCACCACTGCAAGGGGTGATCGATCGCTTGTTTTCTTACTGAAACAGGTGACATCCCCTAGAAACTTCTAGATATAATGAGTTATTAGGATATAAAAAAAGAATGGGTTTTCCATGTTGGAACCGTAGGTTCTGATGGTTCATCCCACTCTTTCTAGAGATAGTCAATCAGTTACCCAACTAGCAGTTGGAAATAGTTGTTCGGGTGGTCCAGTAGATAGTCGGTTAGATAATCAACTAAAGGTTGGAGATAGTTGATCAAATAATTGTTTGTTGGTTGGAGACACTTGGTTGGTAGATCAAACAATTGAGTAGTCGACTACGTTGTTGGGTTGACTTGGTAAGTCGACTAGCCAACGCAACAACAAAGATTTGTTAGGATCCTCTCCAACCACCAATGACTTTATGTGGACAAGATCTTCCCTATTTCAAGGAAATTGGTTAGATCCATAAACTATAAATAAAGTACCCTATTTGTCAATCTAAATATATCGATTCATTGTGTGTTTAATGCTGCATTGTGATGTACGGATCATAATGCATTGTGCTTAAGTGTTGTAATGGTGTCTTTAGATACCACCAATCTTCTTGAAGTTTATTTCTCTTCACTTACTCTGTAGATTATATTATTGTTTTGTCCGGTTTTACACCCAATACCCAACATGTTATCAAAGCGGTTGGTTTTGACCTCGCCTGTTGTCTAGAGATCTTGTTGAGTCAGATATTATAGTGATTGACTCTAGGTTGTTGATATGTTGACTGTAACCTGTTCAGATTATCAGATCTTCCAGATACTAAAGAATGACTTCCAATATTGATCCTATTATTTTGAATGGAATTAATTATGTTGTAGGGAGACTTTGTTGAATATTAAAGGGCTTTGGTAGTATACAAAGGTTGTGATTCCAAATCCAAAAGATGATCAAGTGAAGTTCATCATCGATGGAAAGAAATATGAGATTGTCAGGGTCATCACGAATTATATATCTCGGGAGATTCACTTTCATATGAGTAGGATCGACTACCCTCATGATGTCTGGAATAAGTTGAAGTCATTTTTCGAGAATGTTGATGAAAGCCAAGTTATGTAGTTGGAGAAAGAGTTGATCTCTCTCAATCCGCACTCCTTTGAAAGGATTTTAGACTACTTGGCATGTGTTAAAGAGATGCAGTTGAAATTGTGATAATGTGGGAAGAATTGTCATAAGAAATATGGAAAAATCATTGAATTGATCCCGATGAATTTGAGAACACCCTTCAACATGTTTTGTTCCACATTCTAGACCAATTGGTAGGATCACAAAGAAGATGGTAAGGATTATAACTTTGATACTTTATGTGGCTTATTGATTAATGATCAACATAGGTTACTTGATGAAGGGAATATTGGTGGTAAACATCAATATAATTGTAGGAATAAATTGGATGCAAAGAGTCATGCTTGCACTATGATGGGATACTATGAAGAGTCCAAATCCTATCGACTATTTGACCCTATCAAATGACAGATCATTCTCAGAAGAAATATGTTTTTTAATGAGAATTCTTCGAGAATTTAGTTGTTGAATACTTCCTCTAGTTCATTACAGGATTATTCTTTCGATGTTGTTTCCAACTGTGGTTCACCTATTCAGTTTTTCATTATTTCGACTAGGTAGCCAAACTCTGTTCCTCTTTCAACTAAGTCATCAACTTTTGTTCCATATTTGACTAGACAATTGATCTTTGTTTCAATTGGGCCTACATCTTCATCGAATGCAATTGTTCATTCATCTAATCAACATTATATAATGGATATCAGTTCATCCTTTTCCAACCTACCTCGATGGGATGCTAAAACGATTGAAGTTGTTGGCCATGATGTTGGTGATGTCTCTTCAGGTCGACTGACTCGCAGTCATAAGAAGTAGGCTAGTGTTTCCTTGATGGATGATGTTCCTGAGACTTGTGATCATATATCTTACTCATATACCCAAGGAAAACTTGAATGGGAACAAGCTATCCAATATGAGATGAATTCTCTTTTTAATAATCATACTTGGGATTTAGTTCCTCGACCTCAAGGGAAGAACATTGTCAAATGAATATGGGTCTATAAGACCAAATTTACCTCTAATGGTGTTATTGAGCATCATAAATCTCACTTGGTCATGAAAGGATTTTCTCAACAAGAAGGTATCAACTACATTGATACCTTTTCTCTTATTGCAAAGATGAATTATGTTCGACTAATTCTTTCCCTTGTTACTCACTTTGGTTGTAAGGTTCACCAGATGGATGTAAAAAGTGTCTTCCTTCATGGAAACTTATCTAAATAAATTTTCATGGAACAAGCCCTTAGTTTTGTGATAGATTCCACTCTTGTTTGTTGAATACAAAATTCTCTTTAGGGTTTGAAATAGGTCCCCAACGCCTCGTATGCTAAGATCGATTGTTTCTTTATCCATATTGGTTTCAAGCGTTTTGAATCTGATCATAGCCTTTATGTATTACATACTCATGGTGATACCTTGATTGTTGTTGTAAATGTTGATGACTTGGTCATAACTAGCAATAATATTGATCTCATTCTTAGATTGAAGAAATGAAACTCTGACACTTTTGATATGACAAACCTTGGTCTTCTGCATTATTTTCTCGATCTTCAAGTCTTACCTCTTTATGATGGTTTGTTTCCCTCTTAGTATAAATATGAAATGGATCTCTTGCATAATTTTAAGATGGTCGACTGTAAGTCATGTGCTACTCCTTTTTAGTCTGGATTTAATCTTACTAAAGTCTGTTCGACCCCCAAATTCAACCCAACCCATTATCGACAACAAGTCAAGAGCCTTATTTATCTCACTCACAGTCGACCTGACATCTCTTTTGTTGTTAGTGTGGTTTCTCAATTTATGTAGGAACCTAGAGAAAGTCACTGGAAAGATGTGAAATAATTGTTATTTATCTCAAAGGTATCTCTCATCTTGGTATCAAATATTTTCAAATTTTAGACTCATTAGTTGGCTTCATCGACTCCAACTAAGCAGGTGACAATGATGATCAGAATTACACCTCTGGCTATGTGTTTCTCATTAGAACTAAACCACTGGGTCATGATAGAAAAAAAAGGTATTCTCCCCGTAAACTACAGAAGATGAGTATAGTGGCACTGTCAATTAGGTACAAAGGCAGTCTAGATTTACAAACTCTTAAGTGAACTTGGATTTCCTATTCAAGCCTAGATTGTTATTAATTGTGACAGTTAGAGTTCAATTCAGGTCATTGATAATCATGTTGCAGACAGTAAAATGAAGCATGTCAAACTCCATGTTCACTACTTGCAATAGTTGGTTCAAGAGAAGGTTGTCACTCTTGTTTATTTTAAAACATATGATCAAATTGATGATATCTTTACCAAACCCTTGTCTGAAGATAATTTTGTTAAGCTATGTAATATTCTTGAACTTCAGGAAGATTCAATTGTGAGGGGGTGTCCTATTGACGTAATTACACCTCATGAATATATAGAACCATGTGTTTATGGGGGGGTGTTGGAACCACATGTTATGATGGTTCATCCCACTCTTTCTGGAGATATCTGGTTGGCCAATCGACTAGTAGTTGGAGATAGTTGCTCGGGTGATAGACTAGATAGTCAGTTAAATAATTGACTAGCGGTTGGATATAGTTGGCTCGATAATATACTAGCAGTCAAAGACAATTTGTCGGTATATTGACCAACTAAGAAGTCGACTACATTTTTGGGTCAACTTGTTAAGTAAACTAGACAACACAACACCATGGATTTCTTGGGATATGATCCAACCACCAATGGTTTTATGTGGACAAGATATTCCCTATTTCAAGGAAATTGGTTAGATCCAAAAACTGTAAATAAATGACTCTATGGGTCAATCTAAATATATAAATTCATTATGTGTTCAATGATGCATTGTGATGTTATGATCACAATGTGTTATGATTAAGTGTTGTAACGGTGTCTTTATACACCACAATGTTCTTGAAGTTTATTTTTCTTTGCTTACTCTGCATATTTTTTTATTGTTTCTTCCAGTGTTACACCTAATCCACAATAGGCCATGATGCATCACAAGCCCTAGAAATTGTGCATGACTTGTTTTAATTAAGTTCTAGGCTTTGAACCTATCTCTAAGCCTCCTCCATAATTATATAAAAGAAGGTAGAATCAAAGGGTAAGAGGGTTCAATTCATCATAGCCTTATGCTGCCAGAATATAATCAATGAGACATCATTATTGCTATCTTAGTAGTTGATTTTTGGTACATTTATATTTGAGAGGGATAAGGAAGAGTCTCGAGAGATTCGAGCTGGAAGGTACTTCAATGGTCTCAAGGTAACACATACCATGTTGCACTTTATTTGATTTTAATATAACTACATCTACGGTATTTCCGCCCTCCAACGTGTGTGATATGCTCTATTTTATACTATATATTGGTATATCTTATTTGCCTTCGAGAAATTAGATTAGATATATTTACAAACTAGATTTATTTCATGCTAAGTAATGTTGAGAAGAGTATATGTTGTTGTATTTGTATGGAGGTGTTTAACTGTAGCAGCTTAGATCTGAAGTTGAGAGCTCGATCAACCTGGATATGATAGGAAAACCACTGGGTAGAGGTAAGACTCTTTCTCTTTACTTATTATTATAAACTGAACCTGCAAACGAGATCTAGCGGAAATCCCATTGTGTTCTATCCCCTGTCTGTCATTGATCCCTATCAGATTTGTGTTGGCAGCCATTTCACATTTTTATCTTATCCTTATAAGCTGCCTACCCAAGTGTTCTAGAACCCTTGATCCTCATCGCAAGTTTGTGAATGAAACAACACTGTCATTTTACGCATTTGCACACCTGCCTTTGTTCTCGTTTTCACGACTGCAAGCATGAAAACTTTGATTTCAAAGTCACGTTAAAATTGTCACTGGATTATTCTGGTCACTCTTGTCTATCTGTTCATTGCATCTCCAATTTAATTGTAGTCACACAGTTGGAAAGACACCAAAATATTTACTCATTTGGCATTCTTTTGTTGTTAATATGATTGCATTTTTATAAGATTGTGATGATATTATAATGAGTATCATTGAGTCCTTAATACATTGTGTTGGACAACTGAGAGGGGGGGGGGGTGAATCAGTTGTTACTGAGCTTAAACAATTATGCTTCTTTTAAAACTCTTTGCAGAAACACTGAATGATGATCACAATAATGCAAATAAATAAACACAGGCACATTCAACATCAGTCACATATATGAGAAACAGAGAGACAAATATTTTCCGAGGAAACTCATACAGGGTAAAAACCTCTTTTTATTTATATGATAAGTAATAATTACATTCTTTACATTATCATACATATGAGAACCAACTCATAATGAGGCTACAACCTCTGTTTTGCAAGGTGCAACTTTCTGAGAGCACCAACTCTCTGTTTTCTCTAGCACCCACTAGAAGGAAGCACCAACTCCTTGGTTTCTCTAGCACCAACTAGAAGGAAGCACCAACTCCTTGNGTTTCCATCACCAACTGGATGGAAGCACCAACTTCCAATCATACAGGCACCAACCTGTATAACAGAGAACAAGAGTTCTCCCTTGCACCACCCTGCCACCCTGGTTTCTCTGGATGAAACCAGATGGAAGCTACAACTCCCTATGTTCAAGCACCCACTTGAACCTCTGAGGATAGCAGTCCTCCTTAGCTCCTCCCAACCACCCTGAAATATTAATTCTTTGTTACTCAATCTTATTACAGTGATATAATGTTCAACAATGGCTTACCAGACTCATCATTGTTCTGCTGCATTTCATTACTCTGTCTGCCTCATTGCCTTCCTGCACACCTGACTTGCGCTGTCTGTTATTCTACCTTTTAAGCTCTATGCTCCATACCCATTCACTGCACAGATCCTCTTCTGTTCAATTCAGCTGCTGCACTCTCCTTCTTCTTCACACATGAATCACCTTCACCAGCTACAATCACAACAAACTCCAATAGAAACAACAGCCCCATCTCTTCTCTGTACCGTGTCTTTATAGCTTATGTGCACCTTGTGCATGCAATGTTCGCCATACCTCTGCATGTAGACTCTGCATCATTATCCTCCACCTCTCGAGTGCTCTATATGATCATCATCATGACTCTTCAGCTTCTCTGGTGGTTTGCCCCACATGTCCAACATCACTGTAGGTTATCCTGAGATTCCTCAGCCTCTCTGGCAGTTTGAGACTCGTCGTCTTCTCTGTGACAATCAAAATCACTTTCTCTATTTCAGTTACAGGCCTCAATGCCCATCCATCTGTCAATCCCTTCTAAGAATAGTCTTCCTTCACCGAACGAAGCTTGGAGACTCTTCATCTCCTCTGGCGATTACACAGTGGTCTCTTCGACTTCTCTAGCAGACGTCATCAATGGTTTCTAGCAGTCTCACTACATCGTGCCTCAGTAGCCCTCCAATCTTGTTTAAATTCATCTACATCGTTGGGTATGCAATGATAAAATATAGACGGTCAGTATCTGTGTTCCCAGATCTACGATCGAGATTCCATTCCGGAGCTCCCTTGCCANGGGGGGGGGGGTCCGAAATGGTGGAGTATTGACAAAGGGCTCCACTCCTGTCATGTCACCTTCTGTATCATTCTCCACCTGACCGTGTGACAAGGCTCGGCTCGTCCTTGTCCTATGACATCTGTCCATCTCTTGCTAATGTGACCAAGGGCTATGACCACATCCTTATGTCTCTCCATATTATGATTCACAAAACTCCGACACGGAGTTGAACCAACGGTCCAGATATGAACTTGTTTCAACGACTACAATTTGATCGCGATATCGCATATCGCAAAATTGGGATTCTTGTTGCATTTGTTTCTTTTCCTCTTGATATCACGATTCGTGAAATTTCGATATGAGCCATAATCAACGATCTAGATTCATTCTCGATTCAATGGCTGCGATTGCATCGCGATATCACATATCACAAAATCATCATTCTTGTTGTCAAGTGTTTTTGTCACTTCAAAGTCCCGATTCACGAAAATCTGATAAGGAGTTAAATCAATGGTCCAGATCTAATATTGACTCAACGGCTACGATTGAATCGCTATATCGCATATCGCGATTTCGGTATTCTTGTTGTCAAGTGTTCTTGTCACTTCAAAGTCCTGATCCTCGATACTCCATGAAGAAAATCAACGGTCCAGATCACTTCTTAACTTAATGGCTGCGATTAAATCATGAATTCACATATCGTGAAATCGGGGTTCCTGATGTCAATAATCTTTGTTATTTCCAACTCTCGATCCCCGATACCTCTCCATTGAGTGGAATCAACGGTCCATATCAAAGCTTGATCTGACGGCTCAGATTACATCGTGATTTTTCATATTGGGAAATTGGGATTCCTGTTGCATTGTTTCTTTGACATTTCCAAAACATGATCCTCGAACCTCCGACGCACTCTTTACACACTAGCTCTCCTAGCTAGGCTCCTGGCCCATATGACCGTTATACCCATGACTGCAACCAAACCTCCTTGCACTTTAGAGACCGTGCATATTCTCCTCGATCCTACGGTGGTCGGACCCTGCGCTCGGATCTGAAAGCTGAGACCTGTCCTCCTCTTTAGCACGCTCTTCTTGTCTATATTCAGATCTGACAGTCGTCGTTCTGTCGGGATTTCACCTTGGATTTTCTTGATGGTAAACCTTGTGTAGCTCTTGTCCGATCTGACGGCTGACAGGATTTTTGAATGAGATCCAACGACTGTGGATCTCTGTCTTCCTTCTCTTCTGCGAATTCCTGTATCTTGAGCTTTGCTTCGTGCGTGATCCTCGGCGTTGTTCCTTCTGAGCTTTCACTTCCGAATCCCCAAGGGATTCTTGGGCTTCTGCGCCTTTGCAGAGTCTTCACATGCACACTCTGATCCTGCCATCTTCACTGTTGTACTTAATCCATCATCAGTACTGTACTTGCCATCAATGACAAGTCTACGATGCATGTAATGCCAACAATCCTTTGTACATTCTTCCTGTACCCATGCCATCTTCATTGTTGTACTTGCCATAAATGACAAGCATATGTTACCTATTAAACATTTTCCAACACATTGATGGTTTGATGTTCTATAGTCTTTCATCGATTTCCTTGGCACATTGGTTTCATGAAAACACATTGACATTATGGTTAGACCCTTGGTACAATCATTTCATACAACTTATATTTGCTATGATCAAACCCTTGGTGTTGATTTCGAAACATTGCTTTGATTTAAAAAAAGAAAAAAACATGCAAATACTAATGTTTGCGTGAACACCCGAGTCGACTCATCATAGTTTTCAATGGTTGTTTTATTGACATTCCAATAGTGATTTGAATTACCATATGCACCGTCGGTTGTACATTTGGATATGACTGTTTTGCATGGGTTGATCTAGCTCCACCACCCTCGCACACTCGGGCATTAATGCCTCCCTCCTATCCCGGGTTACCTCTGTTGGCTTCGGGGAAGTTTGTGAGCTTTTTGACCTTACGTCTACCCTGTCCAAACCCTTTCCCGTTCACCCAGCTCACTGTGTGCTCTCGTCTATGGAACCTGTGGTGCGCATAGGGCCTAATGGTAGCCAAACACTCTTGCTATTCGACAATGCCCGTGAGGATTTAGAAAATAGTGTCTGTCTAGTGTTTATCCAGAGATTTGAGGGTTTTAACCTTTCGATAGCCCAATAGTTTTCCCTTACCTTCGACGGCTACAGGGATAAGGTCAGAGACACACAGATCGAGCTAAATGAGGAATTCCTAAGCTCAACTATAGGACTACCAGCTACAAGGGAAAGGTGGTTTAAAAATTCCAAAGTCGACGAGGTGTCGTGGCCGCTCTTATTCACATTGAGAAAGATTGTTAGCTATGATAGAGGTATTCCTATCAATACCCTCAAACCCTGGTGGCAGAACCTACTGGAAATTGTTAAATAGTTTGTGACCTGCGAAGTTCGTTATGGCTTGGTATTTTTGTATCATCTTCGGTTGTTGATGAATTTTATAGGCTACCCTCTGAATATGCCACATTATCTCTTACGTAGCCCTTACAATATGTCCAGACAATTCAAGCGTGAGAAGGCTCATAGTAGCCTTTTCCATCACTGCTTGATGAAAGTCCTTATCGTTCATCGTTTGAGCCTTAGTGGAGATAGTTGGTAAGCCTTCCTGTCAAGGAATGGCTTTGCCACTCCTGAGTCTGTCCAAGTGGACAAGGTTGTGGTTACTGAAACTCCGGTTAGGCTAGTCATGCCACTTCATATCCTTCTACCCCCTGTCAAACCCTTGAATTGCCCCGACCTTGAACTACCCGATACCATGGCCGACCCATGTGCCAAAGACAAGACTAAAATCGCTAAGAAGCCTGTGAGGAAGAAAGATAAGGGTGATATTGGTGTCAATAGTAAGGGAAAGAAAAATGTGAGATGGATATCCAGATGTGTGAGGAATAAACCCAAGAAAAATGTTGACCAGAAGTCAATAGTGCTGAGTGAGGACTCGGACTCCGAAATTGAACGATTCTTGACTGAGGAGTACCCTATTCTCATGGCCTATGCTCTATGGAACCCTATGACTATGTTTCCAACTTACCTCTGTGCCTCAAGAATGATCCTAAATTCCCAGGAATTAATCTTCACAATCAAACCCCTGGTAACTTGAAAGAACCCTCACCTATGATGCCAAATCAACCACCTTGTATTCAATGTAATTCTTGGCTTGAACGTTATTACACTGACGTTCCCCTGTTGCAATCCAAGATCAAATCTTTAGAGGAACGAGTTACAGTGCTGTCAAAGGAGAACAACAGGCTACATGCCAACGAGAAGAAACAAAAAACCACCAGTTCAATTATCTCCAGGAATGTCGAGGCAACAACGACCTTTGTCAATTCAAAGTTATCATGATCGAATCATTCTCTTACTGCCTAGGTATGTATTTCAATATCGATTTTGTTTTATCGGTGGGTTTGAATTAGTATAACTGATTGAGTTTGCTTTCAGTTAGTTCTGTTCATTTAATAGATTCAAAATGATTCTGTCATTTTCAAGTTACCAAAAATGATTTCGTTATGAACCATGTACAGAAGATTTGTTTGTTAAAACTTGGATACAGCTATGATTTGGTTAATGCGAATTTATTGTTCTCAGATTAGTATAAACAATTGGTTTATTTTCAATTCTATTTGGTTTTCCTTTGAAACAATTTTGCACGTTTGAATCAGGGTAGTCGATTGAGTTTGCTTTCGATTAGTTCTGTTTGTTTTTAATAAATTCAAAACAATCCTGTTGACATCGAATTACCATAAACGATTTTGTTTCATTTTGAATAAATATTTTCGTTTGGATTATGATTGCATTCGACCTGTATAAAATATTTGTTTGCTAAAATCATGTAGCTATGTTTTGATTGATATGATTTTTCATAACGATTGTGTCGCCCCCAAACTGGTTCGATTCGTTTCTAGTTGTTTTGATTTGCAAACAATACTGCGTGCCTTGAATTAGCTTAATTATTAGTATGAGTTGCATTGGTATCAAAGACAGATTTGATACAGCTCTGTTAGCTTTTGATTTAAAAAATGATTTTGTTAATTTCTGAGTCCACATAAAATATTGTGTTTGTATTAAATGAATAATTTGTTTGATCGGTTACAGTTTGTGTCGATTGAAATTGATTCATGAAAACGATTTCATTAGTTTCGAATCGTCCAAACGATTATGTATGCTCCGAATTGGTAATAACAAGTGTTGAACATATTGTATGTATGTCTATTACCATTCGATTAAACACGATTTCTGTCTGTTTCAAATTGGCACAAAGATTTGGTTACTTCTGGCATAAGCGAATTGCTTTGTGTTGATTTAATGATTAAAGATTTGGTTTAATAATTCAAATATGTTTCTGTTAGTTTTGATTTGATTTAAAATGGTTCTGTTTTCAAATTAGACCAGCTACAGAATCACAAGATTCTGTAGCTAGTCTTAAAATTCAAATTTTTGTTAACTTTACTAATAAAACATTATCTAAACTTGTCTATTCTTGTCCACCTGCAGGTACCTACGAATTTCAATGGCAAATTGGGCATGTTGTGGCAGTTTAGAAGATATTTGTTGTGATATATGTTTGTTTTAAGTTGTTAGTCATAGGCAGAAATAGAAGACTTGGGAGATTGTTCCCAGATTTTTTGTAAACTGTTTTGATAATTCCCATAGGGATGTTTTACCCTGTGGTCTTTAAATACTTGTTATTTTTTGTAATCATAATCATCACTGTGGGGAGAACAAGACTATGGATTTATAATGATACAGATTTGAATGGAAGTGGATCTTTTGTAACAGCTTTAGCTTTCAATTTATCATACTTTCGTTCAGGTTTTGTGCATTCTAATTTGTGATTAAGTCATTGACTACTTTAGATATCAAGGCTTATTACAGGTTAATGCATTGTGATGTAAATTCTGTCCATGTCTTATGTATCTCAGTTTTAACACAACAATTATTCTTTTTCGATTTGATGAGTAAAGATTTATCTTCTTCAATGAATGAATTGTTTTGTACAGATCTTCACACAGGGATTTATCTAACTGTGATGATTTGTAAATCATAAGATTGTTGTCAGTTTTATGTCTTGTTTGTTCTATTGTTTATTTTCAAAAGAGCACTGACGCTTCTTATTTACGAGAAGCCTATGAAGAATCTGATGCGGGTTTCCTCCCATCGAACAGCTGAATTGAATACTTTGCACGGGACAAATTGGAAAGTGTTGTTATAGGCTAGTTTATTAGTGTTATTTAAGTAGTTTAGATAGACATATTAGTTCAGATTTATTAGTTAAGATTATTATTTTTGGTTGCTCAACCTAGATAGTTTACGTTTTATTTCTTTCTCATAAAACTATAAAAAAATAAAAAAACGATAGTCTTGCTGTCATAGGACAGTTTACAAATGATTTTTTCATGTTTTCATTTAAAATCTGTAAATCTGTAAAATTGTACATTTGTGACTAAGATCTAATTCTGTTGATAATTGAACATTTAATTTCATAGAGTTATTGCTGTATAATATTTAAGCTGTATATATTTTATTTTAGATTTATTTATTAGTTTGCTTTAATTGTTGTTTCCATTTAGATTAGTTTCTTTAGTTAGTTTCTTTCATTTTCCTAGGACTTAGATCGGCCAATGGAGCCGCTAAACCCATCAGGGTGGATCATCCCAAACGGCTTGGGTTATTTAGAAAACCTCGGACCGGATTCACTCTTCCAGTTGGTGAGTGTTCATTTTTGCCCATCAACAAATGGCACTAGAAGGAGGGCTGGAAATTTATTAATGGCACGAGGCGGTCGTAAGACTCTTCCACCACCTAACCGCTCACCTATAGTGACAAGAAGTCATTTGAATGACAACATCCCCCCTCAAACAACAACCACATCAAATGATGATCTACGGATCACTATTGAACCAGCAACCCCAAATCCTACAGGTGGTGACATACAAGAGATTGTCCGCCAATCTCTTTTAAGAACGCATAGTGCCTTCGTCCGGTTAAGGAAACCAAATCAACCTTTGGATGAACCTTTAGATTTCTCTGATATCAGAGAACAACTTGGAGGCACTAACTTCACTTTAAACCCTACAGATCCAATCCTCACTCCTGTTGTAGGAGGATATGGAATACCTCCCTCACCACCTCCATCATCTCCTTCTTCTTCTGGAGAAGACTCTTCTGATGAAAGAAGTTCCCCTTCTCAGCCTTCCACACCACCTACACCAATGGCCAACCAAAACAATCCTTCCAGACCTTGGCTCGATCAGGATGCAATAGTCGTACCTGGGGCTCAGCATCCCTTACCCAAACATCCGGAGAAGTGGATTCCCAAGTTTGACCCTGACTCTAAACAGATCACCGAAGATCATATTAAATTTTTTATGTTAGCCATTAGACTCCATAATGTCAAGCACAAAGATGTAGTCTATAGGTTGTTCCCCTATACTTTCGAGGGCAATGCCTCTACCTGGTGCTTTTCCTAGCAACCCCATACAATCGTGTCATGGGAGAAATTCTAATCTTACTTTCTGGAAAAGTTAGGAGATGATAAGTCCCTAGAAGTCCTAGTCATGGAGATTTATAGCTTAAGAATGAACCCAAAAGAAAAAATTAAGGACTTTAATCAAAGATTCTTAACACTAAAGAATCGAGTCCCTACCGATTCGATGCCTGCTGAGAATCTTATCATAGCATACTATACTAAAGCCTTGCATCAAAGTATAACCATTTGGGTTAAACGATCTAAGAAAGCCACGTTGTTAGAGGCCTTCGAAGAGGCTAGCTAGATTGAAAAAGACATACTTAGTTTAAAAGACACTACTAGCAACGAAATGGAAACTACTTCATCTTCCAAAAAGAAGATCGAAATCCTCCCTAGACCTTCTCAAAATAAAACACAACCTGAAATCTAGGATTTAGAAAACTTAACTAAAGTCATTCAAAAACTGTCAAATCAAGTTATAGATTTGAAAAGGATGGTCGAAGAAGCTTTTTCGAGAAAAGGGCCTTATAAACCGCCGTTCAGAAAGACTTTTCCCACCAACCAACCTTATCCAAATATCGAAGGCCTAAATCTAGAAAGTCTACAATACACCCTTCAAACAATTCTAGAAGCCCAGGATAACTTGATGCCTCTTGAGATCCCTGAGGAGGTGGTTGAACAAGAGACAGTTCAAGAAGAAGAGTCTTCTCCAAACATTTTTGGACACTTCTCAGATAGAATTTTTCAAGATAACTTTGAGACAGTGTACCCCTATGATACTAGGAGTAAGACATCAAACAAACCTTCTTCCAAAAACACTACGACTTTGCCCCCAAACCAATCTAAAATAGCCGAGACTAAACAGAGTCATGTAAACCCCAACTTAGACTATGATTTAGTTGAAGATCTAAAAAATTTAAGGGCTAACATTTTTGTTTATGAGTTATTAAAATTTCCATTTCTGCTACAAAAAATGTTACAGAACATCGCAGAGAATAGAAAAAATGGTAATTCAAGCAGTAACAAGGTTGTACAGAACAAAGTTCCTCAGAAGAATTCCGCTAAAAGTAATCCTGATCCTCACGATAAAGGAAGCCTTCCTATAAATAATGTAACAAATGTAGATAAATTAGCTTTAGAGACTGCGAGTAAAAAGCCACAAGCTTCCACGCTTAGTACTCACAGAAATGTACCTCCATTTTTATTAACTTTCAAAATCTTAATAGAAACGTGCACAATTGTATGGTAGACTCAGGAGCATAATCCAATGTGATGCCATGTTCTGTGTGTCAGAAGATTAATGCTGAGGTGGAACCATCCACTTTAAAAATCATCCAACTTGATCGAACTAGTGTTAAGGTCATAGGCGAATTAAGGAATGTGCTTATAAGATTATCGTCTAACCCCAAAGTTCATCAAGTGATTGATATTATTGTTGTGGATATTCGGTCTGTTTTTAAGCAGGGACTGGTTAGAGAAACTACATGGCTATTTTGCAACAGATTGGTCTCACCTATGGCTTCCAAAAAAGGGCAAGCCCAACAAAATCAAGGTAAATCGTGAACGCTACCTTAAGTTCACAGTCACAGATTTGAATGATCCCAACGAGCCATTTACACCTTCTACTGATTCACCTGAAATACAAGGGATGGATACCTTTTTCAGAAATTTCATGGCCGAGACTTCAACTATCACCAACCCAGCACAACAGTCTGGGATAATAGCATATGTGCAGCCAACAACTTCTACACAATGGTCTCATGCACCCAATAAAAATCAAATTTGGTCTCTTTATTTTGACGAGTCAAAGTCTAAAGAAGGAGCAGGTGCAGGCCACGTTTTATTGATCCCTCAGGTAACAAAAGCTTGATTTCATGTAGGTTAGAATTTGAATGTACTAATAACACAGCGGAATATGAGGCTTTACTGCAAGACCTCAGAAAAGCTTTAGATATGAACATTCAAAATTTGACTGTCTTTGGCGATTCGGAAATTGTGGTTAGATAGGTAAGAGATTCTATCCACTGTCTGTCTCCGCATCTTAAAATCTACCAATCTGAGGTATGGAATTTAATGAATAAATTTTCTTCTTTCAATATAAATTATATTCCTAGATTGAATAATTATGAAGCTGATCTATTAGCTAACGTAGCTTCCAAACTCTTTCCTGTAGAAGGCTTGTCACCAAATGCTTTCTCTGTCGAACTGTTGTTCAGGCCATCCATTCCTGACAACATCACGAACTGGAGAGTCTTCAACGACGATCAACAAATTATTAGCTTCCTGCATATGGAAGAAACTTTTCAAGGCGCGATGATTGACGAATTTACTCATGGCGACAATTTGCGCGATTTCACGGTAATACCAGATCCGAGAACTCCTGAATCTTCATCGGACATGGTAAATTTGATCCCTAAATCTGTAGTTAGATTAGAAAATTTTTACGATCTTCAAGATAAATTCAAAAAAAGGTCAACTGTAAAACCAATAATTCCTCATTATCATACGAAAAAAGTTAACTTAGGAACTAATGACAATCCACAGTGCATTAATTTAGGGGTGGGGTGTTCTAAACAAGAAAAAAATGCATTTATTAAATTGTTTAAATAATTTAAAGATGTTTTTGCATGGACGTATGATGACCTTAAAAATTTCGACCCTAATATCATACAACACGTCATTCCTATGAAACCCCAAACTTTACCCTTTCAACAAAAGTTAAGAAAAATGCACCCTAAACTCAAACCGACCGTTAAAAAAGAATTGAATAAACTCCTAAATGCTAAGATAATTTTTCCAGTTAGGCACACTCAATGGGTTTCTAACCTTGTCCCTGTCCAGAAGAAAAGTGGTGAAATTCGACTATGCGTCGATTTCCAAAAACTTAATAGAGCGTCTGATAAAGACAACTACCCTATCCCACCCATGGAATAGATCCTTCAACAGGTATCTGGTTCTGAGAGGCTATCTTTATTGGATGGTTTCTCAGGGTACAACCAATTCCTTATGTCTCCTCCAGACCAAATTAAAACTACCTTCCGCACT
The DNA here is from genome assembly GCA_009831015.1 of Picea engelmannii. Lineage (NCBI taxonomy): Eukaryota > Viridiplantae > Streptophyta > Pinopsida > Pinales > Pinaceae > Picea > Picea engelmannii. The sequence goes on along the minus strand of ML786012.1, from coordinate 192,284 downwards.
CCATGGGGCACCTATGCTTATCGAAAAATGCCCTTTGGACTGATTAATTCCAGTGCCACTTTCCAGAGAGCGATGGACATTGCTTTCCGAGGCTTAATTAACCAATCTGTCGTAGTTTACCTAGATGATTTTACTGTATTTTCCAAGAACAAAAATGATCATCTAGCTCATTTAAGAGATGTTCTACAACGATGTCATAAATACGGCATTTCTTTAAATCCTAAAAAATCCATTTTCGCAGTAGAACAAGGTAAACTCTTAGGATTCATTGTGTCAAGAAAAGGGATGATTATCGACCCTGAAAGGACACAAGTCATCTCAAAACTTCCTCCTCCCTCATCCAAAAAATCTATGCAGTCTTTCTTAGAATAGATAAACTTTGTCAGGAGATTCATCCCCAGTTTCTCCGAAATGGTCAGACCTTTATAGATCTTAATTAAGAAAGACACACAATATCATTGGGGACCCTTAGAAAATCAAGCGTTCATATCAATAAAAAAGGCCATAATAGACGCTCCTTCTCTCATGAGTCCCAACTTTTCGCAAGACTTTACGCTCTACACTTTTGCTTCTGACCGCTCCTATGCTACAGTCCTAGCTCAAAAGAACGCCAAAAACAATGAAGTACCCATTGCCTTTATGAGCTCCTCTTTCAAAGGCATGGAACTTAATTACCCAACAGTAGATTAGCAAGCCTACGTTGTTTTCAAAGAAATCAAGCACTTCCGATCTTATCTTTTGAAATCCAGGACCAAAGTAATTGTCCCTTACCCAGCCATCAGGAATCTGTTAGTGCAAAAATAATTAGGTGAAAAGAGGTAAAACTGGGTTACTTCTTTACAGGAGAACGACGTAGAAATGACCCCAGCTCAGATAGTGAGAGGCCAAGGGCTATGCAAGTTAGTCGCTGACTCAGCAGCAGGACAACAAAAATAAAACGATATGTCAGACCTAAGACAACACAATCAAGATGCAATCTTCTGTGCAAAAAACTATGTCAGTTCGTGGTATGACGATATAAAATTCTATCTTGAACATGGGTCAGCCCCTCGTCACCTGGATCCCACTAAGAGAAGAGCATTAATATTAAAGTCTGCCTCCTTTCATTTGGTAAATGGTATTCTGTTTCATCAAAGTTTTGATGGTGTACTAATGCATTGTCTTGAGAAAGACGAAGCAGAAAAAGTCTTGCTAGAGTTGCACGCAGGAGAATATGGTGGGCATTTTGGTGGTGACACCACTGCCCATAAAGTTTTGAGAGCAGGTTATTACTATCCCACACTTTTTAGAGACGCCCATGGCTTGTGTCGTAAGTGTATTATTTGTCAAAAAGTAGTCGGGCGGTTACAGAAACCAGCCTTTCCTTTGTAGCCCGTTTCAGTAGACTCCCCTTTTCAGTAGTGGGGCCTTGATATTATAGGTCCAATCAACCTGCCATCCTCACAGTAGCATAATTTTATCATAAAAACCATAGATTATTTCACCAGGTGGTCTGAAGCTGCCGCATTAAGAACTGTGAATACCAGTCAGGTAATTCCGTTTTTAAATTCGAATATTATCACTCATTTTGGTATCCCTAATTGTTTAGTATTCGATAACACTTCTTATTTTTCGTCTCTTGAGATGAGCGAGTTTGCTATAGAAAAAGGAATTAAATTGAAGTATTCTGCTAGCTACTACCTCCAGGGCAATGGATTGGCAGAATCAAAAAATAAGAATCTAATTAAAATCATCAAGAGAATGATATCTGAGAATCACAAAAAATGGTATAATGCATTGTTAAATGCAATCTAGGTTGATAGGGTAACACCAAAGACTGTTGTAGGTAAATCTCCCTTCTTTATTGTTTATGGCAAAGAAGCAATTCTGCCACCACACATTCTTCTTCCCTCACTACAACTATCACAAAAAATACAAGAAGAAGACTGTCGCCCTTTGGAAAACCGAATTAATTCCTTAATGAAGCTAGAAGAGGTAACAACCCAAGCTAAACGTAAGTTAGATCATCATCAACTAGTGGTCAAAAGTTGGTTTGATACCAACTCTGCCTCTGATAGGAACTTTGAAGTAGGTGAACTTGTCTTGAAATGGGACAAACCGCATGAGGGAAAAGGAGAGCACACGAAATTTCAGAACTTATGGCTTGGACCATTTTTAATTGCTGAGAAATTGGGACCCAACTCCTTCCAGTTACAGAATCTAGAGGGATAGCCTAACACCTATCCGGTGAATGGCCAAGCTCTGAAAATATATTTTGCTTGATGACAACCCTTGTACACTATGTAAATATTTTTCTTTTGTTTTCTTTTTTTTAACTGTTTTGGTTTTGATTTTTCCCTTGTACTTATCAGTTTGTATTTTTGGAAATACACATGCCTGGAATTTTGGGACTGTTCAGACAAAGAAAAAAAGAAAATTCTTTCAAAGAAACGACCGCTGAGAAATTGTGTAAACATCAATTATATACTTCTGAAATTTACATCTATGTTGGCAAAAAATGTTGTTTGAAAGAAGTTAACTGATTTTGATCTGTGAGTAAAGCCTGTCACGACCATCCATTATCTTCTTACACTATCCCTGTTCCTTAAAGGAATGACTCAGAAGATGTCTCCTTGCCTTAGAAGGTTGGTTATGTAAATAAACCATCTCTGGATATTAATGAAGGACAGTTCTAAAAATTTTTGTTGAGGTCTGTAAAGAAATATGTTAAAATATCATAATTTTCAGCGTCACCCCGCTCGATTATATATCTTTAAAAAACAAAATAAATCATTAAAAGAGCTGTGGGAAGTGCTTGTAAACCCACCGGGATGCTGAACAGGTCTGCTGGCAGAGGGTAAATGCATGCATGATGCCAAGACAACTTCGTCGGGGTACTGAACATGCCCGCTGGTAGTGAAGCAATGTCAGGTATATGAAAATTCGTAAATAGGAAACCTCTTAACCTTAACATGTCCTTTATTCTGATCTGGAACTTCTTGGCAGGATATGGATATCAGAGTGGGTTAAATGGAAACCCTGTCGAGGCTATGGACACCTGCTGGCAGTAGTGGCTCTGTCAACAGTATTGGATATTTTATCTTTAATATTGCGGCTCACTTATCTTAAGACTGTTATCAGTTTTCATCCTTTAAGCACTGCTAGAATATTTGATTAATAATGATGTTCAAACAATTTTTTGGTTATTTTTGAGTTTGAATTATTCTTGTTATCATAATCTGAATTTGTTATTTTGGCAGAGATAACTGCTTCTACCAGTGAGTCGCCATTGTTGGCATCCATTTCGCATTTTTATCTTATCCTTATAAGCTGCCTACCCAAGTGTTTTGGAACCCTTGATCCTCAACGCAAGTTTGTGAATGAAACAACACTGTTATTTTACGCATTTGCACACCTGCCTTTGTTCTCGTTTTCACAACTGCAAGCGTGAAAACTTTGATTTCAAAGTCACGTTAAAATCGTCACTGGATTATTTTGGTCACTCTTGTCTATCTGTTCATTGCATCTCCAATTTAATTGTAGTCACACAGTTGGCAAGACACCAAAATCTTTACTCATTTGGCATTCTTTTGTTGTTAATATGATTTCATTTTTATAAGATTGTGATGATATTATAATGAGTATCATTGAGTCCTTAATACATTGATGGTTTGATGTTCTATAGTCTTTCATTGATTTCCTTGGAGCATTGGTTTCATGAAAACACATTGACATTATGGTTAGACCCTTGGTACAATCATTTCATACAAATTATACTTGCTATGATCAAACCCTTGGTGCTGATTTTGAAACACTGCTTTGATTTTAAAAAAAAAAAAAACATGCAAATACTAATGCTTGCGCGAACACCCGAGTCGACTCATCATAGTTTTCAATGTTTGTTTTATTGACATTGCAATAGTGATTTGAATCACCATATGCACCATCAGTTGTACATTTATATATGACTATTTTGCATGGGTTAATCTAGCTTCGCCACCCTCGCACACTCGAGCATTAATGCCTCCCTCCTATCCCGGGTTACCTCTGTTGTCTTTGGGGAAGTTTGTGAGCTATTCGATCTTGTGTCTACCCTATCCAAAACCTTTCCCATTCACTCGGCTCACTGTGTGCTCTCGTCTATGGCACCTGTGGTGCACATAGAGCCTAATGGCAGCCAAACACTCTTGCTATTCGACAATGCCTGTGAGGATTTAGAAAATAGTGGCTGACTGGTGTTTATCTAGATATTTGAGGGTTTTAACCTTTCAGTAGCCCAACATTTCGCCCTTACCTTCGATGGCTATAGGGATAAGGTCGGAGACACACAGCTCGTGCTAAATGAGGAATTCATAAGCTCAGCTACATGACTACAAGCTACAGGGGAAAGGTGGTTTAAAAATTCCAAAGTCGACGAGGTGACGTGGCTGCTCTTATTCACATCGAGAAAGATTGTTAGCTGTGATAGAGGTATTCCTGTCAATACCCTCAAACCCAGGTGGTAGGACCTATTGGAAATTGTTAAATAGTTTGTGACCTACGAAGGTCATTATGGCTTGGTATTTTTGTATCATCTTCGGTTGTTGATGAATTTTATAGGCTACCCTATGAATATTCCACATTATCTCTTATGTAGCCTTTACAAGATGTCCAAATGATTTAAGTGTGAGAAGGCTGATAGCAGCCTTTTCCATCACTGCTTGATCAAAGTCCTTACCGTTCATCATTTGAGCCTTAGTGGAGAGAGTTGGCAAGCCTTCCTGTCAAGGAATGTCTTTGCCACTCCCGATTCTATCAAAGTGGACAAGATTGTGGTTACTGAAACTCTGGTTGGGCCAGCCGTGCAACTTCATATCCTTCTACCCCCTGTCAAACCCTCGAATTGCCCCGACCTTGAACTACCCGATACCATGGCCGATCCATGTGCCAAAGACAAGACTAAGACCGCTAAGAAGCCTATTAGGAAGAAAGGTAAGGGTGATACTGGTGTCAACAGTAAGGGAAATAAAACTGCGAGATGGATATCCATATGTGCAAGGAATAAACCCAAGCAAAATGTTGACCAAAAGCCAATAGTGTTGAGCGAGGACTCGAACTCCGAAATTGAACGATTCTTGACTGAGGAGTACCCCTATTCTCATGGCCTATGCTCTATGGAACCCTATGACTATGTTTCCAACTTACCTCCATGCCTCAAGAATGATCCTAAGTTCCCGAGAATTAAGCTTCACAATCAAACCCTGGTAACTTGAAAGAACCCTCGCCTGTGATGCCAAATCAACCACCTTGTATTCAATGTAATGCCTAGCTTGAATGTTATTACACCGACATTCCCCTCTTGCAATCCAAGATCAAATCTTTAGAGGAACGAGTTATAGTGTTGTCAAAGGAGAACGATGGGCTACATGCCAATGAGAAGAAACAAAAAACCACCAGTTCAATTGTCTTCAGGAATGTCGAGGCAACAACGACCTTTGTCAATTCAAAGTTATCATGATTGAATCATTCTCTTACTTCCCAGGTATGTATTTCAATATCGATTTTGTTTTATGGGTGGGTTTGAATTAGTATAATTGATTGTGTTTTCTTTCAGTTAGTTCTGTTCGTTTAGTAGATTCAAAATGATTTTGTCATTTTCAATTTACCAAAAATGATTTCGTTATGAATCATGTACAGAAGATTTATTTGCTAAAACTCGGATACAACTATGATTTGGTTAATGTGATTTTATTGTTCTCAGATTAGTATAAACGATTGGTTTGTTTTCGATTCTGTTTGGTTTGCCTTTGAAACAATTTTGCACGTTTGAATCAGGGTAGTCAATTGAGTTTGATTTCGATTAGTTCTGTTTGTTTTTAATAAATTCAAAACAATCCTGTTGACTTTGAATTACCAGAAATGATTTTGTTTCATTTTGAATAAATATTTTCGTTTGGATTATGATTGCATTCGACCTGTATAAACGATTTGTTTGCTAAAATCATGTAGCTATGTTTTGATTGATACGATTTTGCATAATGATTGTGTCACCCCCAAATTGGTTCGATTCATTTCTGGTTGTTTTGATTTGCAAACAATATTGCGTGCCTTGAATTAGCTTAATTATTTGTATGAGTTGGATTGGTATTAAAGATAGATTTGATACGGCTCTGTTAGCTTTTGATTTAAAAAATGATTTTGTTAATTTCTGAGTCAACATAAAATATTGCATTTGTATTAAATGAATAATTTGTTTGATCGGTTACAGTTTGTGTCGATTGAAATTGATTCATGAAAATGATTTCATTAGTTTTGAATCGTCCAAATGATTCTGTCTGCTCCGAATTGGTAATAACAAGGTTGAACAGATTGTATGTATCTCTGTTACCATTCGGTTAAACACGATTTCTTTCTGTTTCAAATTGGCACAAAGATTTGGTTACTTCTGGCATAGGCGAATTGCTTTGTGTTGACTTAATGATTAAAGATTTGGTTTAATAATTCGAATATGTTTCTGTTAGTTTTGATTTGGTTTAAAATGGTTCTGTTTTCAAATTAGACCAGCTACAGAATCGCAAGATTCTGTAGCTAGTCTTAAAATTTAGATTTTTGATAATTTTACTAATAAAACATTATCTAAACTTGTCTATTCTTGTCCACCTGTAGGTACCTACGAATTTCAATGGAAAATTGGGCATGTTGTGGCAGTTTAGAAGATATTTGTTGTGATATATGTTTGTTTTAAGTTGTTAGTCATAGGCAGAAATAGAAGACTTGGGAGATTGTTCCCAGATTTTTTGTAAACTGTTTTGATATTTCCCATAGGGATGTTTTACCCTGTGGTCTTTAAATACTTGTTATTTTTTGTAATCATAATCATCACTGTGGGGAGAAAAAGACTATGGATTTATAATGATACAGATTTGAATGGAAGTGGATCTTTTGTGACAGCTTTAGCTTTCAATTTATCATACTTTCGTTCAGGTTTTGTGCATTCTAATTTGTGATTAAGTCATTGACTACTTTAGATATCAAGGCTTATTACAGGTTAATGCATTGTGATGTAAATTCTGTCCATGTCTTATGTATCTCAGTTTTAACACAACAATTATTCTATTTCGATTTGATGAGTAAAGATTTATCTTCTTCATTAAATGAATTGTTTTGTACAGATCTTCACACAGGGATTTATCTAACTGTGATGATTTGTAAATCATAAGATTGTTGTCAGTTTTATGTCTTGTTTGTTCTGTTGTTTATATTCAAAAGAGCACTGACACTTCTTGTTTACAAGAAGCCTGTGAAGAATCTGATGTAGGTTTCCTCCCATCGAATAGCTGAATTGAATAGTTTGCACAGGACAAATTGGAAAGCGTTGTTACGGGTTAGTTTATTAGTGTTATTTAAGTAGTTTAGATAGACATATTAGTTCAGATTTATTAGTTAAGATTATTATTTTTGGTTGCTCAGCCTAGATAGTTTCCGTTTTATTTCTTTCTCGTAAAACTATAAAACATAAAAAAACGATAGTCTTGCTGTCATAGGACAATTTACAAATGATTTTTTCATGTTTTCATTTAAAATCTGTAAATCTGTAAAATTGTACATTTGTGACTAAGATCTAATTATGTTGATAATTGAACATTTAATTTCATAGAGTTATTGTTGTATAATATTTAAGCTGTATATATTTTATTTTAGATTTATTTATTAGTTTGCTTTAATTGTTGTTTCCATTTAGATTAATTCCTTTAGTTAGTTTCTTTCGTTTTCCTAGGACTTAGATCGGCCAACGGAGCTGCTAAACCCGTCAGGGTGGATCATCCCAAATGGCTTGGGTTCTTTAGACAACCCCAAACCGGATTCACTCTTCCAGTTGGTGAGCGTTCATTTTCGCCTGTCAACAATTTGTGAGAGATATTACATATCCATAGGTGATATTCTCTAACAACACTCCCATGGTGGAAAAAAAATAGATGATGAAGCAGGAGATCGTATCAATTTTTCTCTCTGGGAATCCCTAGAGTGAAAAAGGAATTTGATGATGCATTAGTTTTCCCAAATCATTTGATGACTCCGAACAAGAATGAAGCCACTTTTGAAAAAAAACATTTCAAAGGAATGACAACCTTCAAGGTACAAATTAATTTTTATATCCCTATATTTTAAGGAAAGAAGGAAGGTACCTTAGACAAGTAGTAATTTTAGAAGAATGGCACCCTTCAAGGTACAAGATAATTTTCTATCCCTATGTTTGAAAGAAAGATATATGAAAAATCCTTTGGATAGTTAAATATGTTAAAGGGTTATTTCTATATAATTTAAAACTTTTCCCACTATGAGAATATTACTTTCATAGTATTAAAGGCCATTCCCCATCAAATATTAGTTAACTACTTACAATGCAAAACTTATTTAATATTCTAAACTATATGTGACAAAACCCACTTCGATGGAATTTATTGACTCCCTCAAGGAGGAGTAATTACCCACTCAAAGATATGAAGACTAGTGCATGAGATGAACAATAGTTTTGCAAGGTAAAGACCAATCTTACTTGAGTACATTGATGCCTTTCATAGATGGAATAAGGAAATGAAGGACAAGGAAAATGCAGGTAACACACTCATAGATGGATATTCCTCATCATGTCATTTCCAACAGTAGGTGGTACGCCACTTGGTTCCTTACGGTTAGGGAGATATTCCCTCATGAAGTTGGAAGCCCCAAATAATGGTCAAGAAGCCCCTAATTTGTTCCAAGTCATTAATGAAAGGGTTAAGTGGTTGTAACAAGAAACCCCTAAAGTAAGGAAAGGTTACTGAGCAAAAGTATAAATACACCTCAAGGATTCTCTCATAAGTACATTCACACACACATTCTATTGAATATCTCTAAGTGAATAAGTGCTATGGTTTATCTTTCTATTGGTGAATTTGAGGTTGAGTCTAAGGTAGAAAGTCTAAAGTTACGAAGGAAGGTCGAAGGTGAAAGTATCATAGTTGAAAAAAATGTCAATAACCTTAGTTTCTGAGGTATTTGAGGGTTACAAGTCAGAATGGATCAGATGTACATGGGGTGTAGTGGAGGAAAGAACAGATATCTGTGGGTAGTATAGGAACAAGTTGCAAATCTATGAAAATGCTTGTGAAAGGTTGAGAAGTGATGTTTGTACCAAGTTGTTGATGCCCAGGATGGTTTACTCATTTGTTATCTAATACAACATAGTGTTTATAGGATAAGAGGTATGCTTATGTGTTATTTTTTATGCTTATTCTTATGTTGTTATGGTACATTCTTGAGGCATGTCATGGTAGTGATTGTGCATGGTACACCTTGGTTATGACATGATACCTTGTTAGAAGTACACTCTTGGCTATCTTGATATCTGGTTTGGTATATGTCATGGTTATGGTTTATTATTAGAGACATATATTTATGATGTTGGCACATGGTTGAGATACACACTTGGTATATGGTATCATATGTATGAGATACATTTCTTGATGTTATTGGTACTTGGATGGATGATTGACATGTTGTTTGAGGTATATGGTTGATGATATGGTGCATGGTCAAAGGCATATGTTGGTGATCTTGGTACATGCTTGAGTATTTTGTTGAGGCACTTCATTGTTGACATATTATGGTACATGGTTTATGGTATATTATTAAGGCACATCCCATGCTATATGATTTATGGTACATTGTTGATGTATGTGGTGATACATGGTTGATGTACTTGGTATAGTACATGGTTGATGTACTTGGTGTGGTACATGGTTGATGGTATGGTACATGTTTGATGCATGATTTGGTGCATGGTTGATGCACTTGTTTTGGTACAGGTTGTGGTACACAATTGATGCTTCATATGGTATAGGTTGATGGTTTGATACATGATTTGGTACATGGTTGAGACACATATCTTGTGATGGTATGTTGGTAATCTTGGTACATGCTTGGTAGAGGCATGTGTTGGTGATGTTGGATATCTAGTTAAGAGGTTTCCTTGGTATATGATCCATGTGATAGGATTTGGTTGAGTAATGGTGACAGTGATAGGTTGGAAAGGTTGATTAGTGACAGGTTGATGTGACAAATTGACAATGACAGGTTGGATACAGTGACAAGTTGACAGGTTATAGGTTGACATGACAGTGATAGTGGTATTGATTTTAGTAGTGATAGTTTTTCTACATTTATATTTCAGGGCGATAGGATGGGGCAAGGAAAGGGGGTTGTAGCCTCCCTCTAGTTGGTTCCATAGAACACATGGATTCATAACTTCCTTCAGGCTGGAGCCTGAGAATTAGGGGGTTGTAGCCTCTTTCTAGTTGGAGCCAAAGAATTCAGGGAGTTGTAGCTTCCTTCAGGTTAGATCCTGTAAATAGGGGGTCATAGCCTCCTTCCAATTGTAGCTGGAGAATTGGGAATTTGGTGCTTCCAATGAATATATTATTAGATATATAATAAATCATTTTGTGTTTTTCTCCCATTTGGGTTTTCACTTAAATTATGGTGTACTCTTTATTTGATGTGATGTGCTTATGTTTATATGTTCATGATATATTGAATGCAACGATACATTGATGATATACTTCTGATTAAGTTGAAGTTTATATATTGTGGTTAAAAGTGGTAAAAGTCCTCATATTGATTCACCCCCCCCCCCTCTCACTATTCCAACAATTGGTATGAGAGTAGGTTCCTTCAAGAAAAAAATTTAACCACTGGAAGGTAGATCATGGAGGGACAGAGTTTGTATAGGAATGGAATACCATAGTTTGATGGTCAGAATGGTCATAGATTTGAAATGTGGATTATAAGGATGAAAATATTTTTACATGCACAAGAATATGATGTTTGGTAATGAGTTTTTATAGGATACACCTCTATAAAGAAACCAAAGACTACAACCAAGAAGGAGTTGAAAAGAAACAACAAAATAGCAATGGATTTCATCTAGGAAGGATTATGTGATTCAGTAAAATACAAAGTGGGAAAATGTTCATCAGCTAAAGAAATTTGGGATAAGTTGCATAATATCTACTTTGAAGAGTCTCCATCACAAAGCCAAAAAATGCTAAATAAGATGCAAGAATAGAACAAGAAGAAATATTATCATCATATCATACAGATTCAAAAGAAGAATATTGTGAACAAGGCATCGTAGATCTTGAAGCAGAATTAATCAGTGCTTTAGACAAGTTGACGAAAGAAAGGAAGAAAAACAAGTCTTTTGAGGAACAATTAGTGAAGAAGAATTCTCAAGAAAGTTCTGAAGAATATCAATAGGTCATCATGAATCTAAAATATCAGCTAGAAGAATCTAGAAGGATTGAATAAACATACATAAGTTAGATGGAAGAGAAGCAGTGTTTGGAAGCCAAAATAGTAGCACAAAGAAAGGAATCAAAAAAGAGAGAGAAGATTTTGACAGATCACCTTAAGGAAAGATTAAAGGACTTAAACAAGCTTGAAGACAGGGATGATTTTAAGGATGAAAATTTATTTTAAAATGTAGAAACCTTGGCGAATCTTAGTAATCCTTCATATGCCAACTATAAATGTTTGGCGATATTTTTGTAAAAATATTCAAATTTGTAAGGATTCTATATAGTTTGTATAAAATTTTGGCAATTTTTAAGGTAAAATAATTTTATCCTATAGAATTTGGGCAAATCATTTTTAGAATAACGAATCTTTTTTTGGGAAAAACCATGGAAGATTAGCCCATGAGAAAAATTTAGCCCCTAAAATCATCACTGCTTGAAGAAGAATTTAGTCAAGAAGAAATAAGACTTGAAAAAGAAATCATCACTTTGAATACCCAACTTGAGGAAGAAAAGAGAACAGAAGTAGTCATGAAGATTCATATGATGAAGAAAGAAGAAGAGGTTGCGAAGCTTGAAGAATAAGTTGTCACATTGAGAGTTAAAATCATCAATATCAACAAGAATTTTGAAGAAAGAGAAACATCCACATCATCAGTAAAGAAAGATAAAGAGAAGCACGCCAAGTTGCCAGAAAGGAAAAATGAAGAAAAAAGGAAGAGTTATGTAGAAGTACTCAAAGGAAGGAATCATTTTCAACAAGAATAAAAGAAGAATGAGTATAATAGAGATAGATATTCAACAATACCTTCCACATTCAAGCATCAAAGAAACTCAAATCATTATGAAGGGATAAAAAAAGAAGAAGATCATGATTATCCAAGGTAGGAATTCAGAAGGACTACACCACAAGTAAGATCACTCACTCTCAGGTATGTAAATTTATTTTATTGTCATTGTTTTACTTGTACTAACTTTGGACATACATTTGTAGATTGCAGGGCTTATGGAAGAAATATTCATGCAAGAAATGCTTATGTGGCTCCACATAACATTGGATGTTACAAATGCCACAATTATGGTCACATAGCTCATGATTGTAGAATCATGATGGATACTTCTATGAAAGAGAACACTAATATCATATATAAGAAATTTTGGAAAAGAAAACAAGAACAACTAAAAGAAGAGAAGATGAATGAAGTACACCCATAAGTCATACTCTTAGGATTGGAAATAGTATGAGATCAATAAAAATATATAGGAAAAAATGAATATGTTAGATACATGAAGGTTTGGAGAAGAAATGGAAAACAAGAAGAACATGCGAATAAAGAATAGGTCCCAGAGATCACGTGATTTGCAATAGTATGAGAAAGAAAAGAAGAGAAAGTGAATAAAGAGCATGCCCAAGAGATTGTAATTTCAGGAATTGTAGTGAAAGATAATAAAGAATCCACGGGAAAAGAGGAAGAAGTCAAAGTTTAGAAAGATGATGAATCTATAGATGAAGAGAAATATTACTCCACATTATGGTGGATTCCTCCTTTGTTCTGAGCCATTTGGATTGGAGACTTCCAGTAAATATGAATATTGAACATGGGGAGTCTATGCAGTAGCTACTACAAATTAGAGAACCATCCTTTGAGAAAATTGAAGTATTTTCAAAGCAACCGAATTACATAATGACATATTGATCGGTTAAGAAGCAGTGTTCCCATGTAGATATAAGAGGAATATCATTGACACACTTTCTAGGAAGGGATATATTCATTACAGGTTCAAGGATGTATTGTAGATCAGTGAACATATTTGATTCAGTCTAATAAATAGGAATATGTTATTATCAATTACAACAAAGAAGCTTTCATGATAACACAGTGGGATATGGGTCAACATTGTGGACAGTTGAGTAGCAGAATTATGGATAGCTTATGACATATCGACTAACATGGATATATGAGATCATTGACAGGTCTAGATATATATATGACAAATAATATTTACAATTGGAAGTAGTGGAATCATTGGACTAGTGGAATCAGTTGGTCACAAGAACACAAGTTGTGAAAGACATAACAAAATAGGGAAAGAGAAACCTTTAGCAGAAGCTATATCATCAGAGGGACATTGTTGAACAATATGGTCATTGAAATCTAAACAGTGAACATAACAGACCATGAATATTTGAAGTCAAGAAATTTTGAATGATTTTATATATTTCAGAGACTTACAAGAGGAAGCACCAATTGACAATAAGAAGCACTGGAAGAGAGGAAAGGAAACATACAGAAGAAGTCCCATATTGTTCTACATATTGCAAAGAATTCAAGGGAAGAGAAATCATTAGAGAAAGAGATCCATAAAGGAAGATCAATATCATGCAGAAATGGGGAGACATAATGATGGGGGGAGTTATCCTTTTTCCCATGATGTCAAAGGGAGAGAAAGAGAAAGATCATATAGAGTCAAGTGCATGAAGTTAGAGAAGGATTTCTTAGAAAAGGTATACTTTCACTCCTTATTATTGATATCAAAAAGAGAAGAGGAACTTGGAAAGAAACATGAGGATAGAAACATGTGAAGAGAAAGAATAGATGCACAAGACATGGGGAGTAGCCCTAAGGAGATATATTGTTTTTCATTGATGTCAAAGGGGGAGACAGAAAAACAATTATGAGGAGAAATGATCACAGGGGGAGCATTAGTATTGGAGTATGAGTGTTTCCATCATTGTTTCCATCAATGCCAAACAGGGGTATTGTTGGACAATTGGTTGTCATTAATGTCAAACCTTAGACATTAAGGACAAGGTAAATGCATGTAACACACTCATAGATTGATAGTCCTCGTCGTGTCATTTCCAATGATAGATGGTACTCCACGTGGTTACTTATGGTTAGGGAGATATTCCCTCATGAAGTTGGAAGCCTCGAAGAATGGTCAAGAAGCCCCTAATTGGTTCCAATTAATTAATGAAAGGGTTAATTGGTTGTAACAAGAAACCCCTAAAGTAAGGAAATATTTTACTTTTGTTACGATTGGAAAACTCTCTATGGCCAAGGGTAAACCACAACAGATAGGTATGACTGCAGAAATCAACTCAATTCCATTGTATGCTATATAAACTAATGTGCAAGATAAGAAAGAGGCCTACCTCAATCCAATGTTTGATGATGTTCCACCATTGAGAACTCTGACCCAAAGCTTTATACCTACAATAAGTTCCCAACAAACAAGAAAAGAAAGTATATAGTGATGATGTAAGGGGGTTAGCACATTAGATAGCATAATCCATTAATAAACATTACAAACATGCCCATAAATAATAATCATATATTTTCATGATACCAATAGGATGGGAAATGAGTATTTCTATTAATAATTGATCAACAGAAGTGTCAACATTACAAACTTCAGTGTCGGCATGGTTCAAAACCAAGAAACTAAGTTCCTTCCAACTGGGCCTCCATCACTTCAATCCTCCACCAAAGGCAAGCTCAAAGGAGAGAGACGATGAGGTTCTCTCAACAATAGGGAAAGATCTTGGGGGTTGAACACTTTTTTCAGACTTGAGGGACAAAGGGATGCAGACTCAATATGAAGTAATTTCTCTAGAGTAACTTTTCTCTCAAAGTTGAATTCTTTCTCTCCTTTTCCATAGCTCACAATTGTGATCTTAGAGCCTTCAAAATTCAATTGAAGGGTCGATTCAAAATGTTTCTAGTATATGGAAGGCCAAGGATTAGAGATCTCTTGTCGTGACCTGGAAACCCAACTCCATTTTTTATATTTCTGGCACAAATCCTGATGTATGTGGGCTCTAGTGGAGCAGCCTACATATATGTTTGTTGTATAGCTAATAGGGCACGTATATGTGAAAAAATGTATACATTTAGCTCTGGATTCATCAAAAAAGGGATGATAAGTCTGCATAGGGAAATGGAAAAAGACCCTTTGTGCAAGATAGCAATGGTGAGGAAAGTCTTGCTATACTAGATGACCCCTAATGTCTGAAATAAGAGGAGTATCTGCGATGGCCGAAATACATTATGAATAACCCAAGAGTGGAGTGGTAGAGAACCAGTTGGACAAACTCAATTGCTTATTACATTATGTACTGAATTTGCATACATGGATTCCAAGAATACAATGCAGATCCATGCGGAAAATATACCAAATAAGTGTCTATGGGCATGAATAGGTAGATACAATTGCGATTATATGCCAAAAGTTGTCATAGTCACGAACAAGGACCAGTGAAAACCAGTCTCAAAAATCAATCTGAAGATATATTTATACCATGAAGTACAATATGATCTCCCATGATCACTAAAGTTGAACAGGTCGTTGTCCAATCAAAGGGAAGCAACAAATTAGGAAAGCTACGGCCACATAGTGATGTCTTCAAGTCTTATACACTATCCGATAAGGGTGCAACTCTACATCATGTGAATAAAGGAGTTGAGGTCGAACATAATGAGACATCATTTGATTACTGGTCATTGAGGTATACCATTAACAAATGTGATACAACCTACCAATAATGAAAGTAGGTATCAAGGCACTGAGTACATTCCTACAAGTGTGAATAAAGGAGTCAGTGTCGAACACTTGAGAAATCCATTGATCAGGAGACATTGATGTATTCCCACTTGTCAATGGCGAGAGAGCCTGCCACTAATGACTGCAAGCCTCAAGGTACTTATAAAACTCTAGGTCCCATATCTAGAATAGATGAGCTGAAGCCGATGGAAAGAGACCCTTTGAAAGTAGAGAATTAAGGCATGTCTCATCAGTCAGCACAAGGAACAAAGAAGGAGCTTCATGATTTGGTGGAGATCAGAAAAATAACATGTTCACGAACCAACGACCCTGTGCATCTTTCGCATGTATCAAATGCAAGAGGTACATGAAAAGGAACCTCTCAATAGTAGCCAATGATGAAAACTGCTGACAAAGGCGAAGAAACCATCAATAAGGCTAATGGCATCCAAGACACTACACAAATCCCAAAGTGTGAATAGATGTCTTGTTTTCGAACACAAGGGAAACCACCCAGTCAATGACCAATGATAAAATGTCAATTTTTGGGTTCAAGGTGACCTATCGATGGTGCAAGTAGGGCTAGGGTGCATGATGAGACCATTAGTATCATGTGATTCTGAGACAAACTGAGGGTATGGTCGACATGCACAATCAATATTTCTAAGGAGTGGATGATGCAGGTTATGAGACTTCCTTTGAACAAGAGCATGAGACATATGGTGGACTTTGGTAGCATAGACTCAATGATGTGACTATTAGATGCAGGAGGCATCAATAACATTCTCTATAGGGACTGGAAGAGTAACCAGTCAGTAGAGAAAACTTTGTAACGAGATCAACTTCCTAAGGCCATGCTAAAACCCAAAATTATGATGACACAAGGACTCAATAATTTTGTGCTCTGTTCAAAGGTGACACGATTGCTGCCAATTATAATATAGTACTCCCTTCTCACCCATATTTTTTTGTTTTTTGATAACAAATGAATGCTATGATAGAGAGGTGGAAACTAGTGTCGCAAGTAAGAAAAACTAGTTCCAACAGTGGAACGTACGTATTCCTAGTGCAAGGAAATGCATGCGGGAGATGGACACTCGGGGTGATGTTTCCTCCCGGGTATAGGGTGTCAAATTATGAAGGATATAAACAAGGTTCTGCTTGGTTGAGCATGCAAAACTACTTAGGCAATGGTTTATAATGCAAAGAGAGAACCAACTAAAAGTTCAATACTGCAAGTGAGGGCATGAGACGCAATCACAACTTAACGCCAAAAAATATCCTTTTTTATGTCATGTAGTCTACTTGGTGTGAAAAAGGGGTAAACTTGTGCCAAATAGACATCTTTTCAAATCCAATTTACGAGTGTGAAAAAGACAAGTTCACTTGGTGATCTTTTATATTTTTGATAACGAGTCAGAAAAGAGATTGACTAAGACTCATGACCTTTCAAATCTAGTTTAATGACCATAAAAGGGACAAATCACTTGGAAATATTTTTGGTTTTTAGACGAGTTAGAAAAGAGCTTAACTAAGACTCGTTTTGTTGTCTCAATCAACATGTAAAGGGGGAGGCCATGGCTCCTATCTCAGTCTTCTGCGGAAAGTCAGTATCTCACGGATAGCTGACAAAAGCTTGGCAAAACCCAAAGTTCTCCAAGTTGAGGAGGAGAAAGTCTTGATGGAGGATACAGTCTCCGTGATGGTTTGAATAATGTATCTTAATAGAAAAGACATAGGTGGGGGTATGGGATTCCCCATCAGAACGTCCCAATCAAAGGGAACTTTGTCAGAACTTGGAGAGAGAGAATTTGGGGGAAGAATAAATCTCTCTTGTTTAGAAGAAGTAGGGTTAGAATGTTGATGAAATGACTAAGAGGTGCATCACTCTCTTCAAGGAGAGTAGGTTTGATCAGAGATTGTAGGTGTGGCCACTTCTTCAATTATAGGTTGAAGAGGATGCATGGTAATAGGGGTAAGAGATGTTTCTCTTTAAAAAAAGGAGGTGAGGTCAGGAGGGGATTGTGGTGGTGAGACCACCGAGGCGATAAAAGGAGAGGTAGCATGAGGATAAAACAGGGATGTCTTAGAATCCGAAGGGCTCTTGGGTGAGCCCAAAGCTTCTGGTATTTCAGCAGTAGCTAGACACAAAGGAGTAAGGTGATTTCCTTCACAAGTACTGCAAAGGAATTTAGGCTTCTCGATATAATTAGCGGGGGAAAAAGAGTCATCTCCTGGATGATGAATAAAGGTTGGAGACGTGACACAGCTATGATTTGGAGTGAAAAGGATGGTGCCCCCAACATAATTAGCAGGGTTTGGGTGCGAGTTGTCGACATAATTTGTAGAATATGTTGACCCATCTCCGACATGACTGGCAGAGGTTGGGGATGGAGCACCAGTGTGATTGATAGTGACTGGGCTAGCGATAGATGGCAATATTTGATTCCAAGTTCTGAGGAAAGATTGATTCTGAAACATTTCAAGCCAGGAAGGATCTTAGTGTACTCCTCGTCCCTGCCCAGAAGGGTGGTAGCTTGCACTAAAATGTCCTGAAGAAGTTTGAACAGGAATCATCACTAAGGGATGCGAAGGGATCAAGGTTGGATAAGAATTATTCAAGTGATGATATATGTTTCCCCCTTGTGAAAGGATCTCATAAATAGGGTAGCTCGAACCGTAAAAATGGTTTTCTCTGTATGAAATACCCGGAGGCATCTAAGGGCTAGTCATGGGAAAAATGATTGAAGGAAATGACATGGAGGTGGATAGATGCATGGGTGGTGCATAATAAGTGGGAAAGGAACCTATCTGAGCACTGGCTACTGGAAGAGCATAGTTAGCATGAGATTCAAAAGGGGGGAGGTTCCAGCCTCCCATGGGGACACGAATCATATCAAACGAAAAAGTAGGCATTAGAGCCATGATGCCCCTGGATCCCATACGAGGATTCATATATGTGGACCGGAGAGAGGATTTCATGGGTGAATACATATCAATAGAAAAATTACTAGAGAACCAAGGCATGGACTGAGTGTTTTAGTTCTGCATACCATTGTAAAAGCGAAAGGATCCATCCCCATGAAATGAGTAGGCATCATGGGGTAGGTAGCAACAGATGAGGGAGAAAAAGAAGATCCACTATCCATTATGGTGGAACCCCACAAAGACTCCTAACACCAACTAGTAGTCAGAGAGCATACCAAAAAGTCAAACAACCAATATGCATACAAATGGGCTAAAGTGGTTCAGTGTCCTCCCTTGCTAAAGAAGGTATGCCTCGTCTAAGATGGACCTGAGACTCCCTGCTAAAGTTTGGAGGTAACAGAATAAGTTTTAGAGGCCCTTGTGGGCTTAACAACTAGTCGGTCAGATCCCCCCCGAGAGGTAATCCTCCATAAAGGCTGTGTGATGTCCAACCTCTATCTGACCCAGGATACAAGCAGAATAACCCCTGCAAGTAACCTATGAGATGCCTAAGTCAAGAAAATAATAAACCTTCGTATAACTGATGCACATGTGAGAATTCGCAAGTCTGGATCACCGTATGGGAAAGGTAGCAAAGCCCGAAACCTTGAAATTACCACCTCTCATAGAGGTATGGGTTCTAGAAAGATCCACAAATATGAATAAATCCACAGAAATATCTCTGACACTAGGGGCGTATCCAGGGTTTATCCCTTCAACTAACTTCGTACGACCTCGTGATTAAATCCGATGTGAGCGGAGCCTCCTGATATTACCAATTATACAATGGATTTCACAACACCCTATCTCAGACACATATGTTGATTCAATTGCCTTGGAGAAGTTTACTCACAAAATCCTATCCCAAGGCACTAAATCCTAGGCTAGTTTGTGCACCCTAGAAATAAAATCATGACTAATCAATTTTAGTTTCAAGCATAAATTTTATTGGCCATGATTACTCAAGAGGGTATGGAAACAAAACTCATGATGTTATGACTCTGCAAAAGATAAATATGAATATAATGCAAAGTCTTCATTTAACTTTTCAATGAATGATATGCTAATAAAAATAGTGCAATTTTCAATCTCAACTCTACAATTTAGAAGTAAAATGTAATCTTTCACTAAGTGTACTAAGCTAATGATAAAGGTTCAAAGACAAAAACGTTAACCAATGCAAAATGCCTATTTTTTGTATTTTCAATATATTAAAGAGAAAATGCATGGACTGAAAAGCAACCTGATATATAAATTCTACTGTGTATAAATGAAATAACTCAAGCAGAATACCAAGCAGCCAAGCAAGCAACCCAGGGTTCAAGGACAAACCAAAAAAATGGAAAACAATGAGAAAGACTACGATCATGAATTCAACTCCCAATGGGCTTCCTGTACACCCAATGAAGCTCAACAAGAACTACAGAGACCTAAGAAGGCTCAACAACCATCAAAACTCACCCATCAGTCACTAAACCAAGAAAAAAAGTAAGGAAAAGTGGTATACGTGACCGTTCAGGAGACAAGTGCGTATATACACAGCTTGCAGAGAGGCAGAACATGTGTGTACATGATTGTCAAGGAAAAAGGAGCGTACAGGATTTACAACAAGGACAAGCAAGGGAAAAAAGGATGAAAACTCAGACTCAGAGTGAACAAAATCTGTCAAGCAGTGATATGATAAGAAACACAAAGGAAAAAGAGTGATCCAAGAAGAAAAATTACTGCATCCCTTAGAAGGAAGATCTATCCCTAGTGGAGTCACCATTTCTGTTATGAGGGAAAAACTCTCTATGGCCAAGGGTAAACCAAAGCAGATAGGTATGACTGCAGAAATCAACTCAATTCCATTGTATTCTATATAAACTAATGTGCAAGATAAGAAAGAGGCCTACTTCGATCCAACGTTTGATGATGTTCCATCGTTGAGCACTCCGACCCAAAGCTTTATACCTACAATAAGTTCCCAACAAGCAAGAAAAGAAAGTATATAGTGATGATGTAAGGGTGTTATCACATTAGATAGTATAATCCATTAATAAACATTACAAACATGCCCATAGATAATAATCATATATTTTCATGATACCAATAGGATGGGAAAGGAGTATTTCTATTAATAATTGATCAACAAAAGTGTGAACATTACAGAGTTTCGTGTTGGCATGGTTCGAAACCAAGAAACCAAGTTCCTTCCAACTGGGCCTCCATCACTTCAATCCTCCACAAAAGGCAAGCTCAAAGGAGAGAGACAGTGAGGTTCTCTCAACAATAGGGAAAGAGCTTGGGGGCTGAACACTATGTTCAAACTTGAGGGACAAAGGGATGCAGACTCAATATGAAGCAATTTCTCCAGAGTAACTTTTCTCTCAAAGTTGAATGCTTTCTCTCCTTTTCCATAGCTTGAAATTGTGATCTTATAGCCTTCAAAATGCAACTGAAGGGCCAAGTCAGAACGTTTCTAGTATATGGAAGGCCAAGGATCAGAGATCTCTTTTCGTGACATGGAAACCCAACTCCATTTTTGTATTTTATGGCACAATTCCTGATGTACATGGGATGTATTGGAGCATCCTATGTATACGCTTTTCGTATAGCTGATAGGGCGCGTATATGTGGAAAAATGTATATTTTTATCTCTAGATTCATCAAAAAAGGGATGGTAAGTCTGCATAGAGAAATGGAAAAAGGCCCTCTGTGCAAGATAGAAATGGTGAGGAAAATCTTTCTATAATAGATGCCCCCTAATTTGTGAGATCAGAGGAGTATCTGTGATGGAAAAAATACATTATGAATAACCCAGGAGTGGAGTGGTATAGAACCAGCTGGACGAACTCAATTGCTTATTACATTCTGTACTGACTTTGCATACATGGTTGCCAAGAATACAATGTATATCCATGTGCAAAATATACAAAATAAGTGTTTATGGCCATGAATAGGTAGATACAATTGTGGTTATATGCCAAAAGTTGTCATAGTCATGAACAAGGCCCAGTGAAAATCAGCCTCAAAAATCAATCTGAATATATCTTTATACCATGAAGTACAATTTGATCTCGCATGATCATTAAATTCGAACAGGTCTTGGTCCAATGAAAGGGAAGCAACAACTTAGGAAAGCTACGACAACATAGTGATGTCTTCAAGTATTCTACACTATCCTCCAAGGGTGCAATTCTACATCATGTGAATAAAGGAGTTGAGGTTGAACATAATGAGAGATTGTTTGATTATCGATCATTGAGGTATACCGTTAACAAACGCGAGACAACCTACCAATAATGAAAGTAGGTATCAAGGCACCAAGTACATTCCTAAAAGTGTGAATAAAGGAGTCGATGTCGAACACTTGACAAATCCATTGATCAGGAGACATTGATGTATTCCCACTTGTCAATGGCAAGAGAGCCTACCACTAATGACTGCAAGCCTCAAGGTACTCATAAAACTCTAGGTCCCATATCTAGAATAGATGAGCTGAATTCAATGGAAAGAAAATCATTGAAAGGAGAGCATTAAGGAATATCTCATCAATCAGCATGAGGAACAAAGCAGGAGCTTCACGAGTTGGTGGAGATCGGATGAAGAACATGTTCATGTTCATGTGTGTCTTTCACGTGTATCAAATGCAAGAGGTACATGAAAAAGACTCTCTCAATAGCAGCCAATGATGAAAACTATTGACAAAGGAGAGGAAACCATCAATAAGGCTAATGGCATCCAAGACATTGCATGAATCCCAAAGTGTGAATAGATGTCTTGCCATCGAACACAAGGGAAACCACCCAGTCAATGACCAATCATGAAATGTCGATTGTTGGGTTCAAGGTGACCTACTGATGGTGCAAGTAGGGACAGGGTGCATGATGATACCATTAGTATCATGTGATTCTAAGACAAACTGAGGGTATGGCCGACATGCAAAGTCAATATTTATGAGGATTGGCCAACACAGGTTGTGAGACTTCCTTTGAAAAAGAGCATGAGACATATGGTGGAATCTGGTAGCATAGACTCAATGATGTGACTATTAGATGTAGGAGGCATCAATAATGTTCTCTATAGGGACTGGAAGAGTAACCAGTCGGTAGAGAAAACTTTGTAACGAGATAAGCTTCCTAAGGCCATGCTAAAACCCAAAATTATGATGACACAAGGACTCAATAATTTTGTGCTCTGTTCAAAGGTGACACGACTGCTGCCAATTATAATATAGTACTCCCTTCCTTCCCGTCTTTTTTTATTTTTTCATGACAAATGAATGCTATGATACAGAGGAGGAAACGAGTGTCGCAAGTAAGAAAAATTAATCTCAATAGTGGAACGTACCTATGCTTAATGCAAGGAAATGCATGTGGGAGATGGACACTGAGGGTGATGTTTCCTCCAGGGTATAGGGTGTCAAATTGCGAAGGATATAAACAAGGCTCTATTTGGTTGAGGATGCAAAACTTCTTAGGCAATGGTTTATAACGCAAAGGGAGAATCAACTAAAGGCTCAATACTGCAAACGAGGGCATGAGATGTAATCACAACTTAACGCCAAAAAATATCCTTTTTTATGTCTTGTAGTCTACTTGGTGTGAAAAAGAGGTAAACTTGTGCCAAATAGACGACTTTTCAAATCAAATTTACGAGTGTGAAAAAGACAAGTTCACTTGGCGATATTTTCTATTTTTGATAACGAGTTGGAAAAGAGATTAACTAAGACTCATGACCTTTCAAATCCAGTTTAACGAGTGTGAAAGGGAAAAATCAATCGACAATCTTTTCAGTTTTAAGATGAGTTGGAAAAGAGCTTAACTAATACTTGTTTTGTTGTCTCAATAAACATGTAAAGGGGGAGGCTAGGGCTCCTGTCTCGGTCTTCTATGGAAAGTTAGTATCTCACGGATAGCTGACAAAAGCTTGGGAAAACCCAAAGTTCTCCAAGTCAAGGAGGAGAAAGTGTTGATGGAGGATATAGTCTCCATGATAGTTCGAATAATATATATTAATGGAAAAGACATAGGTAGGGGTATGGGATGCCCCATCAGGTCATCTGAATCGAAGGGAACTTCATCAGGACTTGGAGAGAGAGGATTTAGGGGAAGATTAAATCTCTCTCATTCAGAAGGAGTAGGGTTAGGAATGTTGATGACATGACTAAGAGGCACATCACTCTCTTCAAGGAGAGTAGGTTTGACCAAAGGTTTCACTGGTGTGGCCACTTCTTCAATTATAGATTGAAGAGGATGCATGGTAACGGGGGCGAGAGATATTTCACTTTCAAAAAAGGAGGCGAGGTTAGAAGGGGATTGTGCTGGTGAGACCACCGAGGTGATAAAAGGAGAGGTAGTGTGAGGAGAAACAAGGGACATCTCAGAATCCAAAGGGCTCTTGGGTGAGCCCAACGCTTCTGGTATTTCAGTAGTAGCCGAACACAAATGAGTAAGGTGATTTCCTTCACAAGTCCTGCAAGGGAATTTAGGCTTACATCTAAGACGTCTAGATTTATCGATATAATTAATGGGGGAAAGAGAGTCATCTCTTGGATGATGAATAGAGGCTGGAGATGTGACACGGCTATGATTCAGAGTGAAAAGGATGGTTCCCCCAACATAATTAGCAGAGGTTGGGTGCAAGCTATTGACATAATTTGTAGAATATGTTGACCTAACTCTGACATGACTGGCAGAGGTTGGGGATGAAGCACTAGTGTGACTAACAGTGAGTGGGCTAGAAATAGATGCAGGTATTTGATTCCATGTTTCGAGGAAAGATTGATTCTGAGACATTGCAAGCCAAGAAGGATCCTGGTGTACTCCTCGTCCCTGCCTAGAAGGGTGGTAGCTTGCACTAAAATGTTCTGAAGAAGTTTGGACGAGAATCATCACTGAGGCTTGCAAAGGGATCGAGGTCAGATAAGAATTAGTCGAGTGATGGTATATGTTTCCCCCTTGTGAAGGGATCTCATAAATAGGGTATCTCTAACCGAAAAATTGTTTTTCTCCGTATGAAATACCTGTAGGCATCTAAGGGCCAGTCATGGGAAAAATGTTCGAAGGAATTGACATGGTGGGTGACAGATGCATGGGTGCTGCATAATAAGTGGGAAAGGAACCTATCTAAGCACTGGCTCCTATAAGAGCATAGTTAACATGAGATTCAAAAGGGGGGAGGTTCCAACCTCCGATGGGGACACGACTCATATCAAACGAAGAATTAGGCATCGAAGCCGTGATGCCCCCAGATCCCATGCTAGGATTCATATATGTGGACCAGGGAGAGGATTGAATGGGTGAAGACACATCAATAGAAAAATTACTAGAGACCCAAGGCGCGGACTAAGTATTGTATTTCTGCATACCATTGTAAAAAGCAGAAGGATCTGTCCCCATGAAATGAGTAGGCATCATGGGGTAGGTAGCAGTAGATGAGGGAGAAAAAGAAGATCCACTATCCATTATGGTGGAACCCTACAAATCCTCCTAAGGCCAACTAGTAGTCAAAGAGCATACCAAAAATTCAAACGACCAATATGCATATAAACGGGCTAAAGTGGTTGAGTGGCCTCCATCGCTAAAGAAGGTATGCCTCATCCAAGAGGGACCTGAGACTCCATGCTAAAGTTTGGAGGTAACATAATTAGTTATAGAGGCCCTCGTAGGCTTAACAACCAATCGATCAGATCCCCCCGGAGAGGTAATCCTCCATAAAGGATGTGTGTTGTCTGACCTATATCTGACCCAGGATACAAGCAGAATAACCCCTGCAAGTAAACTATGAGATGCCTAAGTCAAGCAACTAATAAACCACCATATAAATAATGCACAGGCAAGAATTTGTAAGTCCAAATCACTGTATGGGTAGGGTAGAAAATCCTGAAACCTTGAAAGCACTGCCTCTCATAGAGGTATGGGTACTAGAAAGATCCCCAAATATGAATAAATCCATAGAAATATCTTTAATGCTAGGTGAGTGTCTAGGGTTTATCCCCTCAAATAACTTCGCGCGACCTCATGATTAACTCCAGTGTGAGCAGAGCCTCCTGATATTATCAATTATACAATGGAATTATCAACTCTCCGTCTCAGACACATATGTCGATTCAATTTCCTTGGATAAGTTTACTCACAAAATCCTATTCCAAGGCACTAAATCGTAGGCTAGTTTGTGCACCCTAGAAACAAAATCGTGACTAATCAATTTTAGTTTAAAGAGTAAATTTTATTGGCCATGATTACTCAAGAGGGTATGGAAACGAAACTCATGATGTTATGACTCTACAAAAGATAAATATGAATATAATGCAAAGTCTACCTTTAACTTTTCAATGAATGATATGCTAATAAAAACAGTGCAATTTTCAATTTCAACTCTACAATTCAGAAGTAAAATCCAATCTTTCACTAAATGTACTAAGCTAATGATAAAGGTTCAAAGACAAAAACGTTAACCAATGAAAAATGCCTATTTTTTTGTATTTTCAATATATTAAAGAGAAAATGCATGGACAGAAAAGAAACCTGATATATAAATTCTATTGTGTATAAATGAAATAACTCGAGCAGAATACCAAGAATCCAAGAAAATGACCCAGGGCTCAAGGAATAACCAAAAAAATGAAAAAAAATGAGAAAGACTACGCCCATAAATTCAACTCCCAACGAGATTCCTATCAACCCATAGAAGCTCAACAGGCACTACAGATACCTAAGAAGGCTCAACAACCATCAAAACTCACCCAACAATCACTAAACCAACCAAACAAGCAAGGAAAAGTGGTATATGTGACTGTTCAGGAGAAAAGTGCATATATACGCAGTTTGCAGAGAGGCAGCATGCGTGTGTACATGACCGTCAAGGAAAAAGGAGCGTATAGGATTTAAAACAAGGCCAGGAAAGGGAAAAAGGATGAAAACTCACACTCAGAGTGAACAAAATCTGCCAAGCAGTGATATGACAAGAAACACAAAGGAAAAAGAGCGATGCAAGAAGAAAAAGTACTTCAACCCTTAGAAGGAAGATCTATCCCTATTGGAGTCGCCATTTCTGTTATGAGGGAAAAACTCTCTATGGCCAAGGGTAAACCATAACAAACAGGTATGACTGTAGAAATCAACTCAATTCCATTGTATGCTATATAAACTAATGTGCAAGATAAGAAAGAGGCCTACCTCGATCCAACATTTGATGATGTTCAACCGTTGACCACTCTGAACCAAATCTCTACACCTGCAATAAGTTCCCAACAAACAAGCAAAGCGAGTATATAGTGATGATGTAAGGGGGTTAGCACATTAGATATAATAATCCATTAATAAACATTACAAACATGCCCATAGATAATAATCATACATTTGCATGATACCAATAGGACGGGAAAGGAGTATTTCTATTAATAGTTGATCAACAAAAGTGACAACATTACAGACTTTCGTGTTGTCACGGTTCGAAACCAAGAAACCAAGTTCCTTTCAACTTGGCCTCCATCACTTCAATCCTCCACCAAAGGAAAGCTCAAAGGAGAGAGACAATGAGTTTCTCTCAACAATAGGGAAAGATCTTCAGGGATGAACATTGTGTTCAGACTTGAGGGACAAAGGGATGCAGACTCAATATGAAGTAATTTCTCCAGAGTAAATTTGCTCTCAAAGTTGAATTCTTTCTCTCCTTTTCCATAGCTCAAAATTGTTCTCTTATAGCCTTCAAAATGAAACTGAAAGGCTGAGTTAGAATGTTTCTAGTATATGGAAGGCCGGATCAGAGATCTCTTTTTGTGACATGGAAACCTAACTCCATTTTTGTATTTTCTGGCACAAATCTCGATGTACGCAGGTTGTAGTGGAGAAACCTGCATATACACTTGTTGTATAGCTGATAGGGCATGTATATGTGGAAAAATGTATATTTTTAGCTATGGATTCATCGAAAAAGGGATGATAAGTTTGCATAGGGAAACGAAAAAAGGCCCTTTGTGTAAGATAGCAATGGTGAGGCAAATCTTGCTATAACAACTTGGAAAAAGAATAAATACACCTCAAGGAGTCTCTCATAAGTAGATTCACACAAGCATTCTATTGAATATCTCTAAGTGAATAAGTGATATGGTTTATCTTTCTATTGGTGAATCTGAGGTTGAGTCAGAGGTAGAAAGTCTAAATTTAAGAAGGAAGGTCGAAGGTGAAAGTCTTGGAGTTGCAACAAATGTGAGTAACCCTAGTTTTTGAGGTATCCACATTTTACAAGTCTAAAGGGTGTGAATGTATGCGGGTTGTAGTGGAGGAAAGCACAGATATCCACATGCAATAGAGGAGCAATTTGCGGATTTGTGAAAGGGCTTGTGAAAGGTTGAGAAGTGATGCTTGTACTAGCTTGTTGATGCCCAGGTTGGTTTACTCATTTTTTATCTGATACACCATGGTGTCTACAAGATCATAGGTATGCTTATGTGTTAATTTTGAGGCTTATGTTTATGTTGTTATGGTACATGCTTGAGGAATGTCATGGTAGTGATTGTGCATGGTACACCTTGGTTATAACATGATACCTTGTTAGAAGTACACTCTTGGCTATCTTGATATCTGGTTTGGTATATGTCATGGTTATGGTTTATCATTAGAGACATATATTTATGATGTTGGCACAAGGTTGAGATACACACTTGGTATATGGTATCATATGTATAATATACATCTCTTGATGTTATTGGTACCTGGATGGATGATTGACATGATGTAACATCCCTGGCCATCCAAAGACTGGATAATGCTACCAGCACAACCTTAACTTAGTCTTTAAAGCTGTGATACCAAACTGTAGCATCCCTGACCAACACAGAGACCGGGTAATGCTACTACGCGAAAACATTCACATATATATATAACATGCATTTTAATGTAAATAAAACACATAATAAAAATTTATTGTTACCATTCAGATTCAAACAAGATTAGCAGTAAATCCACATGCATCGGAACACATGATAACATTCAAGCATTAGTAGCACAAATATGCATAACATATAAATTAAGAACATAATGATAATTATCTTTTAGCTAGAGTAAATCCACCAACTATGTGCAGACATTCCACAAACCTCCTAGCCATAGACCATGCTTCTCATCATGCTCAACAGTGGGTCACCCCCGAGTTGGGACTAATCTCCACCCAGGGCAAGGGAATCCTAGACTAGGCTAAGGTTACAGGAACACTACACAATGCAACCGAAAGGATTCTCTTCAAGAGCCTTTTTACGCCCACTACTCACAGAATCTCATTCCCCGCATGCCTGTTCCACCCCAAGAGTATACACATTCACTATCACACAGTCCATCGGCTGCTTCACCTCCCTTGCCTTGGGTTTCATCAACAGGTCGAATCAGGAATTCTCAGAGCTTCGTAGCTGGTGCTGGACTCTCTCTGGGAGAAAACCACTTCCCAACAAACTCTCTCACCTGGAGAGATATTTTCATAGGCCTGACAACCTACCTCTTCATCCATGGGCTTGACAACCCGCTTCTTCAGCCAATTTCAAATCAATTCCCGCAAGGTAAGGACAACAACCACTGGTCAATACAACTCAGGCAAACTGAAGGAAACAAGCCACACTCAGTCTAGGAATTGCGTGGCCACAACCGCCAACATCCATGACACACACATGACACAAACATATATGGGATGCTCAGGCTTCATAGAATATATGGCTTAGTCCATGGGTTTTCCACTGGTTTCAGGATGCGTGACAAGGGATCAATGTAGAGATCAGTTTCCTAACAAAATTGGATAGACATGAGATGGAAGAATGGACAGGACGAACAACCTTCCCGTGAGGGTTTCCTTCATTGTGCATGGTTATGTAGATGCAGACACAGAGGAAAAATGAGTTCAGACAGGCATCCCAGTGAATTTAGAAGGAGCATGAAAAAATTGGAGAGTGACCCCCAACACAACTGACTCATCAGTTTTAACTACATGCGCCCAAGTTGACACTTGCCTTCCTAGAGCTGCATGAGTTCCACTTAGCAGACGTTCCTTTTCCAGGAACATAGGAAAACACTGGGTCAATTGACCACCTTAGCCTTTTAGGAAATAATAATAAACTATTATCTCCTTTAGAGGTAAGCCCCCTAGCTTAGCGCCTAGGCCCACACACTTATCCTCCTCCCTTACCCAACCTTGTGGAAGCTTATTCCCCCATCACTCTTTCTTCGTGGTTGTTCTGCGCACAATGATGTTTATATTTTATTAATGATTTACATAATTACATATACAAAATCAGGCTCTTGGCCTTT
Organism: Picea engelmannii; assembly: GCA_009831015.1. Taxonomy (NCBI): domain Eukaryota; kingdom Viridiplantae; phylum Streptophyta; class Pinopsida; order Pinales; family Pinaceae; genus Picea; species Picea engelmannii. Next base: position 162,199 of record ML786012.1, on the reverse strand, counting down.
AACACCTAGGCTCTACAACCTAGTAAACACATAAACCCACTAGCTTATCAACACTTGGCTCACAAGCCTACAAAACATGTTTACAATTTATAAATACAATTGGTGCTCGTCCTTGGGGATATTATAATCCCCTCCCCTTATTTTTTCACTATCCTCAGTGCAACTTTCACACAACATCAGCAATATTTCCAAAATCTTCAAAAAGATGCGGGTATTTTGCCTGCATAGCATCCTCATGCTCCCGTGTCACATCCTCAGGACCGTACCAGGTCCACTGGACCTTTACAAGCAATATGTCTCGATCTCACAGCTATTTTCTCTTATGGTCCAATATGCGCACTAGATGCACTTGCAAGACACCTTCTTGCTCCACCTGAATCACATTCCAATCAATAACATGATTAGCATCAGGTATATATTTCTTAAGAAATGAAACATGAAACACATTATGTACAATCATGGATGCAGGTAATGAAAGCATATATGCAATGTATATATATGTAAATACAGGAAATTCTAATAACATTATAACCTATATACAAGATACACAATCATACAATAAATAGAGAATTGTACTTATCTTTTGATTAAGAAGACCTTCCACATCAACATGGTTTAGACCAAGGTACCAAACCTCAGCAGCACTCCAACCAATGGTCTCTCCTTCCCCACATGCATTTCCCACCCTAGGAGTGTACACCTTCACTATCACACAGTCCATCAGCTGCTACACCTCCTTTTCCTTGGGATTCAACACACGCCAAGCTTGTGCAAGTGATCGACATCATTGTAGTAGATATCCCAGAGGCCTATGCGTTATTACTAAATCAAGATTGGTTTGAGAAGTTAAATCGATACTTTAGTACAGACTGGGCACACCTTTGGCTACCACTGAAGGGGTACAAAAATATGATCAGAATTGATAGGGAAAGGTATATGAAACATACAATCACCAACCTAGAAACCTTGAACAAAACCTCATCAACAGACTTCCTTGTGCTAGGAAATTATTCCTGTGACTCCTACTTCGGGAACTTTTCTCCTCTCTTATCTGATGTCCCTCTCACCTAGAACTCTGAAATGGTGTTTCAAGAGAAATTGCCGACACCGACAGAGGAAACCCTCTTCTGCCAAGAACTTGTGTCAGAAAACTCAGAGCTAGCAATGGAAGAAAAGGAAAGTAATGGGGAATGGGAAGCCTACACACCTTGCCCACAATGTTGGACCTTATATTTTGATGGATCCAAATCACAAGAAGAGTCAGGTGAAGGGTGCATCCTCATTGATCCTAAAGGTAAACACTATTTCCTATATTGTAGGTTAGAATTTGAATGTACGAACAACATTGCCAAATATGAAGCTCTAGTACAAGGATTAAAGTAAGCCATAGACTTAAATATCAAAGAATTGAAGGTTTTGAGAGATTTTGAGATTATCGTTAGACAGGTGATAAATACTGTACATTGCAAGTCCCCGCACCTAAAGAAATATCAGGAGGAAGTGCATAGGTTAATAGAGCATTTTGAAGCTTTAAATATCACCGTGATTCCCATAGAAAAGAATATTTTTTTTTATTCCCTAGCCACAACTCCTTCAAGGCTAGCACCTATAGAGGATTATGAAGCCTCCCAATTCACTGTGGAACTAATCTACAAACTATAGGTTCCTAACAACATTTCTAATTGGAAAGTATTTGAAGGAGATGAATAGATCATAAAATTCCTAACTAACCAAAACAATTTCAAAGATCTAACTATTGACGATGAATTATTCCAACAAAAAATGATAGGAACTGATCCACGAAAAGATCAACCTATTGACAAATAGAAGTCTCACACAATCCCAAAAGGGATAGCCAATTTGGAAAATTTGTTTGACCTGAAAGAACGATTTAAGGGGCCTAAAAATGCAAAGACCGGTAGCTCCTGTCCCCTGCATGAAACTATAAATCTCGGGACCCCGGGACCCCGAAAAACCCAAAGAATGTAAACCTCGGTAAGACTATATCTAAGGAGTAGAGGACGGATTATCTCAAACTGTTCATACAATATCAAGATGTCTTTGCATGGTCCTATCGAGATCTGAAAATGTATGATACCCGCATCATTAAACACACTATCTTGTTAAAAACCTGAAGTGAAACCTTTCCAACAGAAGATCCAAAAGTATCACCCATCCCTAGAACCTCTCATGTATCAAGAATTGAAGAAAATTCTAGATTCCAAAATCATATTCCAAGTTAGGCATTCTGCGTGGGTAGTGAATTTGGTTCTGGTGAGGAAAAAGTTGAAAGAAATCTGCTTATGCGTAGATTTTAGAAACCTTAAGAGAGCTTCAGAAAAGTACAATTACCCAGTCCCACCAATGGAGAAACTCCTGCAGACCATGTCTGGCTTGAAGATTTTCTCTCTACTAGACGGTTTCTCAGGTTACAACCAAGTTCTGGTTTTAGAGGAAGACCGTTTGAAAACTACCTTCTGAAACAAGTGGGGAACCTTTGCTGATAAACACATGCCTTTTGGGTTAATCAACGTAGGGGAGACCTTCCAAAGAGCCATGGAAGTATCATTTCATGGACTAATCAACAAGTGTGTGGTAGTATATCTAGATGATGTAACTGTTTATTCAAAAAATAGAGAAGAGCACATCCAACACTTAACCCAGATTTTTGAAACGTGTAGGAGATACGATATATCCTTAAATCCTAAAAAAACTATCTTTGGCATGGAGGAAGGTAAGTTGTTAGTTCATATTATATCTCAAGAAGGAATTCGCATAGACCCATAAAGGATTAAATCCATAGCTCCACTCCTGTTGCCTCACCATGATTCCTAGAGAAAATAATATTTTTGTTGATTCCCTAGCCACAACTCCTTCAAGGATAGAACCTATAGAGGATTATGAAGCCTCCTGATTCACTATGGAACTACTCTACAAACCATCGGTTCCTAACAATATTTCTAATTGGAAAGTATTTGGAGATGAACATATCATAAACTTCCTAACTAACCAAGACAATTTCAAAGATCTGACTATCGACAATGAATTATTCCAGCAGCAATAGACAGGAACTGATCATCGGAAAGATCAACCTATTGAAAAATCAAAGTCTCACACAATCCCAAAAGGGATAGCTAATTTGAAAAATTTGTTTGACCCGGAAGAATGATTTAAGGGGCCTAAAAATGCAAAGACTGGTAGCTCCTGTCCCCTGCATGAAACTATAAATCTCAGGACCCTAGAAAACCCAAAGAATGTAAACCTCGGTAAGACTATATCTAAGGAGGAGAGGAAGGCTTATCTCAAACTATTCATACAATATCAATATGTCTTTGCATGGTCCTATCGAGATCTGAAAACAGATGATACCTGCATCATTAAACACACTATCCCATTAAAATATGAAGTGAAACCTTTCCAATAGAAGATCTGAAAGTATCACCCATCCCTAGAACCTCTCATGTATCAAGAATTGAAGAAACTTCTAGATGCCAAAATCATCTTCCAAGTTAGGCATTCCGCGTGGGTAGTGAATCTGGTTCCGGTGAGGAAAAAGTTGAAAGAAATGCGCTTATGCGTAGATTTTAGAAACCTCAACAGAGATTCAAAAAAGGACAATTATCCAGTCTCACCAATGGAGAAACTCTTGCAGACCATGTCTAGCTCAGAGATTTTCTCTCTACTAGACGGTTTCTCAGGTTACAACAAAGTTCTGGTTTTAGAGGAAGACCGTTTGAAAACTACCTTTAGAAACAAGTGGGGAACCTTTGCTGATAAACACATGCCTTTTGGGTTAATCAACGCAGGGGAGACCTTCTAAAGGGCCATGGACATAGCATTTCGGGGACTAATCAACAAGTGTGTGGTAGTATATCTAGACGCTGTAACTGTTTATTCAAAAAATAGAGAAGAGCACATCCAACACTTAACCCAAATTTTCAAAAGGTGTAGGAGATACGATATATCCTTAAATCCTAAGAAAACTATCTTTGGCATGGAGGATGGTAAGTTGTTAGTTCATATTATATCTCAAGCAGACATTCGCATAGACCCAGAAAGGATTAAAGCCATGGCTCAACTCCTGTTGCCTCACAATAAGAAATGTATGCAGTCCTTTTTCAAACAAATCAATTTTGTGGGGAAATTTACTCTCGATTTCACAAAAAATATCAAACCTTTACAAATGATGATTCACAAAGATGTCGAATTTAAGTGGGATGATGAACGAAAGGATTCTTTCGGCAATATCAAAGACACTATATCTCAAGCTCTGGTGTTACGAAGTCCTGATTTCAATAGGGATTTCTTCCTTTATACTTTCACCTCCGACCAATTGTTAGCTGCGGTATTAACTCAGAAGGATGATGACAACAATGAGGCTCCAGTGTCGTTCATGAGTACAAACCTCCAAGGAGCAGAAATAAATTATCTTGTCGTAGATAAATAGGCTTATGTAGTATATAAGGTAGTAAAACACTTCAGGTCTTACATCCTCAAGAACCACACCAAAGTGATTGTACCTCACCTTGTGATCTGATCCTTGTTCACTCAACAGGAGATGGGGGAAAGAAGAGGGAACTCGATGGCAGTAGTTTAGGAATTCGATCTAGATATAAAACCTGCCAAACTAGTTAAAGGGAAAGGGTTATGCAAACTTACAGCCGAAGCCCAGGACTAAGTAAATGAAGATTCCAGATGGGAGAATGAAATGGCATTATGTTATGGTGAAGTTTCATACATATCCCCAGGATGAGAGTCTTGGTACGAGAAGCTAACTTATCTCCTAAACCATGGGACCTGTCCAGAAAATATCAACCCTAGGGAAAGGAGAGCTCTTAGGTTAAAATATACACAATATCGCCTCATAAATTCAGTACTCTTTCGAATTAATTATGACGGGGTACTATTAACATGTCTTGAACGTGAAGATGTGATGCAGGAGCATCGCCAACACATCAAGCGAGCTAGCACGGAAGTGGAAGACAACTCGACAAGCCAGCACAAATTTTTGAAAATGCTTTGGAATTGTTGCGCGAACTTAAATGAGTCATTTAATATGAAGCACCTTTGTATATTGTAATGGACCTTGAGCGGATAGCTCTCGTCCTTTAGTAGATAGACGACAATTAAAATAGTTAATGCTGGTAGATAGGAAATTAATTCTATATTTGATAGCTTTAGAGCGCAAGAGGAAACAGGATATAGACACCCTCCTTTGTGTATTGTAACATAATTAAGGAAGTAGAAGAGCAAGCAGAGAGCTATGTAAGAACACCCATGTACATACATTTGAATTAATAGAAGAGTTCTGATTCAAATTCATGGTTTGGTGTTTCTTCTCTGTGTATTGATGTTATGCTCAATTGATGTTTGCTTCCATTTATACATTTTCTTTTATATGTTGTGTATGTGATTTCATGGTCGAATTGAAGTCTGAAAGGAAGAGTGAATGAGTTTCAATTGTTTCTCTATTTGAGCCAGCGAATTCCTGCAAGGAGTGCAGTCGAATTGTCCGCAAGGAGTGCGTTGACAAAGGGTTCAGGTAGAGACAAATTTTTTTATTGTTTCCACAGTTAGGCATAGTGCCATGCAAGGAGTGCATAGGCTAGGAAGAAGTCTCAGGGTTGCGAACCTGAGTGAAGTGTTAAAAGACTACTGCTGCAAAGTGTGCGCAGAGTCGAAAGAGACTACAACACTTAGACGTGTTCAAGTGTTGCCGCAAGGAGTGCGCGCAAGGAGTCTTTTCTAAGGCTCAGAGTCATAGCAAGCTCAGGAAGGATAGGCCTTTATAATTCATCAAAGGATTGCACAGAGAAGTTTTGTTTGAAGTGTTCAAGCCAGCGCTGAAAGCTTGCACGTAGGTGAACAAGTCTTCGTGGAGGAATTACTTGATTCATTTCGCAGGAGTCATCCAAGGGAGAACGGACGGTCGAAATCATTCAAGGAGATTTCATGAAATTCTGAGGATTGTTGGATCTCGCGGAGGTGTAGGGAGGTTATAGTGTAAGTGTGGAAGAGGTTTCAAACTCAGGAGGGGTAGAGCCGTCGATCCAAGTCACAAGGACTGTCGGATCTAAACATGATATCGTGTATCAGGGACTCGCAAGTCGAAGCTCCAAGTTGTTACAATGAGAATTGTGATATCGCGATCCATGATATCCCGATGAGCCTAGAATTGTCCATCAGTGAGGACACGTGTCTGGAGACTCCAGGAAGTCAGGGTTCGAAGCATCAGAGATTTCAGAGGTAAGAAATTCTTGCAGCTTGGAATCGCGAAACACGATATCCCGACGGAAGAGTTGTGTGGGGCACAGTAGGGTTGTGGAAGACAGGTGGCGTATCATATCAGGGATCGGGAAAAGGAAAGTCCCGAATCCATTGACATCAAGATTCACGATCCCGCAAATCCTGAAATCCTGATAGAAGTGACGGGAGTTAAGGTGACAAATCGCACATGCGTCGGAGTTTCATCACGTCGGGTATCGGGAGTCGGTAAATCAAAGTGCATGATATCGCGAGTAGAAAAACCACAATAAGATAAGTCCTAATAGGTATGGGAAGAGGTCAACATTTATTGAGGCATCGGGTCTCGGGGATTCGAGAGCCCAGTAATCAACAGTGAACTTGTGAAGCCACGAGTTCTGATCCTCCAATAAGTAAAGAAAGGGGGATCGCGCAGAAGAAAATCTGTGGGGTGCAGATTTCCCGATAGGGAAATATAAGAACCTTGTTGTTCTTCAGGCCAAAGAGAGGAGAAGGTCCTGGAGGAGCGGGCGTGCCTGCGGGTGCGGTTGCATCAAGATGCAAAAAAATTTCTGAAGGAGATCCATGATGGCCCTGCTAGTGGACATTTCGCAGGAAACACCACCGCTCATATGATACTGAGAGCTGGTTATTATTGGCCCACCTTGTTCAAATACACTCACACATACACTAGAAACTGTAAATTTTTTCAAATGAGCGTCGAGAGAGAAAGGAGAGAAACAATCATACTCTAACCTCTGATTATCTCTAGGCCTTTAGAGAAATCTGGGTTAGATATCATAGGAGAAATTACACCAAGATCTTCAAAACAACACAAATATATTCTTATTTACATTAACTACTTCACAAAATGGGTAGAGGCTACCCCTCTGACCCATGTAAATGAGAAGGTGGTGATCTAATTCATAGAGCAACAACTGATCACAAAGTTTGGTGTCTCTTTTGTCCTGCTTTTCGATAATGCAATTTTTTTTTCTTCCACCCAATTGATAGAGTTTTCTTTGGACAAAGGAATCATAATTAGGTACTCTGCAAATTATTATCCATAGTGAAATGGGGTGGTAAAATCGACTAATAAGAACCTAATAAGAATATTAAAGAAGATGGTTGCAGAAAACTAGATAAATTGGCATAATCTACTTCATAATGCTTTATGGGACGATAGGGTCACACCCAAAGAAGCTATAGGGAATTCCCTGTATTTTCTGGTTTACAGATAGGAAGCCATCCTCCCGAACATACTTTACCTCCCATCTCTTCATCTGGCCCAATATTCTAGAGAACAATCTTCATCAGTCATGTAACGAAGAATTGACATTCTGCTTATGTTAGAAGAAGAAAGGGAAAAGGCTAAGTCAAAATTCATAGCCCACCAGCAGACAATTAAAAGATGGTTCGACAAGTACAAGGCTAAAGATAAGAGTTTTCAAGTAGGAGACTTAGTCCTGAAATGGGACAGAGCAAACGAACCCAAAGGCAAACATTCTAAGTTTCAGAATCTGTGGATTGGACCTTTCTAGGTGGCTGGGAATATTGGGGAAGGCCCTTACCGATTGCATAATCTAAGGGGGGAACTTGACACCCTCCCAGTAAATGGCCAAGTCCTAAAACAATATTTCCAATAATAATAATAATAATGTTTATGTTTTGTATGAGTGTTTTTCATGATTACTAAATGCATTTTTTGTTGTTTTCTTTTTCTTTTTGGACTTTTTCTCTTTGAAATATTGTGTTCAGTGAGACAATGGTTGACCTTAAATCATGCGACATAGCGAATGTTGTTCCTATCTTGTTGCTTACAAACAAACACAAGAAGAATTTAGGGACTTGCGGTTACTTTGAGGAGTCCTCTGTCTAACCTGTGCAAATGAACAACTTTGGAGAAATGTCAGAAGTGTCTTCTTAGTGGTTTGGTAAGAACTTAAGGGAAAGAAGGAAAGCTGGAAAGGACTACATGAACCTCGAACACAAATCTAGAAAAGGATCCACCTTAACCATATCACTTTATGAAATAAACAGACATCATCCTCTCCCACTCGCTAAGGACATCATGCTGAAATAAAGTTGACATTATCAAAAGAGTGAACAATAGGAGAGGGTATGCAGATATCTCTGTCGGAGCTATGGATGCTCACTGATAGCAGAGCAAGGTCTGTGATGTCGGGGTGACTCCGTCGGGGCTATGGACGCTCACTAGTAGTAGAGTGACACCAAAGTAGGTGAGTATAGGTAACTAAGTTCTTCATGTCAGTGAATTCTTTGATAGAATTTTGTAAAAAGGGGCATGATTTGGGATTACAGGAAATGAAGGAGGAATAAAGGTTTAAATCCCATGGGTGGGCCCAAAAGCATCAACCAAATAATTTCAAATGCAAGGGTAAAAGAGGCTCTGATTCAAAACCAATTAAATTCTCCACCCGCTTCTATATCAGCTGAGCCTTGAGGGAGGAACAAAGGATTCTGCTTTCACCCAGTAAGTCACCATTTGTTGATCCCTCAACACACCCTAAAAATCCTATGTCAAAATTTACTTTTTTGGGTACCACTTGATCTCTTGCAAATGTCTAATTCTACTTTAGTATGAAAATTTCTACCTTTGCTTATCATTTTTTTTTTCATTTAAGTCTTTTAAAGTCTGCTTGAGAATGTGAAAATCATCATAACTTAAAAAATACTAACATTTAATTAAAGAATCGACAGTCGAAGATTTACCCTGACTCTCTTAAGAAATTTGACATTGGGAAGAGTTAGAGGTGACAAGAACTACTCGAGAAAACCAAGGTAGCGGAGCATCGATCTTCATTAGTGTCGACAGATGGAAGTCTCCAGTTTCATGACAAGCATCATCAAGCATATTTTCAATGACCAATCCCTTCGGCATCGGTGAACGATTAAAAGAGTAAGCTCTCACAAAGAATGCAAGGATATCATTGATCGTCGACTTCCGAAACGTTTTCGGCATCGGGGGTTTTCGAGGATATAACCCACAAGGAAATTACGCGATGAGTTTATTGCCGAAATCCGACCTCTGATACTTTGCAACATCAACATTCCCAATTTTATCTTAAAGTGCTCGACCTGAGCAAAGCCCCGACCTGATTGAGATACGCTATCAAACCATCTTCTCCCACCTATCGCTTCTCGTTGCCAAAGCAGTTAAACATATGATCAAGTTTTTCCCTTGAGTCATTATCAGTTCCCGAGCCCTGAGTTAGTGATGCCACGTCAGCTTTGTACAATGAAGTAAGTCGACATTGAGAGTTTTTGTAGAAATATACCAACACAAATAAAAAGCAACACTAAGTATGAAATCAAGGCTAACTTACAAGAAACTTAGCCAAAGAACACAGTAGAATTACATGCCAAGAGGGAAAACGTGCATTCAACTGCTATGACCAAAGTCCTTTCATTAAAATTTTGAGAATTTATATATTAGATTTCCATAGGTATTTGGTTATATACAATAGGCACTACCAATACCTTTTGGCCAACTGGCCTAGTTACATTGAGAACGCGAAAAATTTCACGGTAAAAAAGGGAAAAAATATCAAAATTCGGCATCGTGTCTAAGAATACAAAATAGATTTTGCCAATCATGCCTCCTCTGCACATGGACCTTCCCCCCGACTGATCTGCTCTCCTTAAGGTGTTTTCATGTTTTTTTCTTTCGAAACCCTTTGAGCTTCACGTATCCGCACGATCGTGTCATGTGCTTCCCAAAGCTGTCTTTTGAGCCAAGTTACATTACCTTCACGACCTTGCGATGCTGGAACATCAAAATTATTTGCCACCAACTGCCCTCATAATTCTCTGTTCTCCTGGTAAAGTTCAACTATGGTGAGTTGTGTTTGCTTGATTTGCTAGTTAGGATATCGAACGTTCGAACCCCAGGTTTTCTCCCTTCTCATTCTTTTCCCTCTTCCCCCACTTGTGGTTTCGACCGGTTTGAGCCAAATAGCACGCATTCAGGACTCTTCGACGTTTGATCATGCACATGATCCAATAGGGTTTTGGTGTTCCCCAACTTCCTTATTTTTCCTAGGCCTCCCTCTCCTCCGCGGTATCTGTTGTTGAGGGAGCGTGCTCTCCAACCTGCATCCTTCCGGCGTAGTTTCTTCCACTTTGGTCTCCGCATGGAGCGACACTATAGTTTATGTGCGAAGATAATAATTTTCCCTTGGAACCTCAGGAATAGCTGCTACCAATAAGAACAAGTCCCAGACGTCTTGGGGCTCAGGCCTGGTGCTCTGAATGCCCCGCAGACCCCGTCTCTCATTTTGAGGAGATCCCATTGTGTGACAGCGTATTTTCTTAGACGTTTGTGACTAAACAAAGGAACAAAACACAAAGTTTGATCTAATTGGGCTCACAAGATCAGTCGCCAGTGCTGCATAATCTTGACCGTTACGTAGAACACATACAAAACATCTAGAATTTATAGCGGAGCGGGGAAGTGAGCCGAAACGTGTCAGGGAGCACTCAATGCCTTGCAACTGGATGTTTTGAAGAATTAATGTGCCACATCCATGCGACGGGTATAATCTAGGACATATGAAATGCAGCCGATAGGAGTTGCAGAGGATATGTGGTACGATCATATCGATTTCTTTTAATTTCCCCAGCCTCCATAATGAGCTAATGATGGTTGATGCACTTGCTAATGCGACTTATGTCTGAGAAACTTGCCTCAACCTGAAGCATTTAATGACTTGCCTTTTGACAATATCCAATATTTTTGGAACTTACTTGTACTTTTGGCACATGTTCGGCCTAACATATTTTCCCGACCCCAAAGGCCAACCGGCCACTGGCGTGACTTTGACTCTCATGTCTTCTGTACCTGATCCACCATGCTATGGCGCACAGATGTAACTAACCATTAATGAAGAAAAGTGGCAGTGCTAGTAGAGGTGGTGCAGGTAATTTGAAAAGTTATAGAAATCACGTAAGTAGCGAATGATCATGATTAGCATTATTTACAGGTTTTCATCTGGTTTCCTCCTTCTTATGGTTTTCGTATATTTTTTCTAGTAAGAAAATTTCTAAATGATTTTTTAATTCTGATTTCAGGAAATATCTCTTCGACTATCAAGCAAAATTGGCTCCATAACTTTACCGAAGAATCCGAGAGAAACCGGGTCTGAGGATCTAATAGGCGATAAAGGATATCATACTCCCCCAGTTCGGCACCCCCAAAAACTTCATCGACTTATGCGACATAGTCGAGTCGCATACCAAGCAAGATTTGCTATGGGTCGATGAGCTCACGAAGATGACCGAAAAAGTGCCAGGGAAAGTGCAATGATTTATGGAACATCCAATTAGAGTTTGAGCTGTGCAATAGACATCAAAGGAATTCACACGGCTCTGATGGAACAACACAGGTTTCCATTGGTCCAAACTTGCGAAGAGTTATTTATCAATTGGTCGGAGTATGAGAAAAGTCACCCTTTCAAGTGATATCTTGAATTGACTATTAAGGAAACTGTTAAAGATGATTCCATGTGGAGAATTTTGTTTTGTTTAAATTTCACATAGCCATTATTTTCAGTTAAATTTTATATTATAAATAAGTACATCGACCAACTAGTTAGAGTTTGATGGTTTTTGCATGAACTCTTTCTTTTTAGTTGTTAAGAATTATTTTGAAGCTGATTTTAATTGAGAAGTCCTTCTGGACCAGAGACAAATTATTTTTCATCAAATGCATGTGTGGTTGGATGTGGAGAATAACTATTCCCTATTTCGTTTCATGAATGATGTTGTAATGAATAAGAGCTATTTAATCTATTGTCAAGTTATATGGTGCAATATTTTGTTGTTCCTTAATTTAATGATGAAGATGAATTTTTGTGTTATATTGTGATGAATGATTATGGTAGATGAATTATTTTCTTGCCATTATCTTATCGCATATGTGTTTTCTTTCTGAATATTAGTTTCTCAGACAGTAATGGGATGCTCACATGGTTAATGTATTAGTACTAGGCTTGTGGTATAGAATTGTCGTCTGCATGTTTGAGCAACAGGCTATCCCAAGCTCAGCCTCTTCCCAGTAGTTAAAACTTAATCTTGTTTTTTGTTACCAAGTTGGTTTAAACCGGCATAGATCTCATATCGATCACACTCAAGAGAAAATACCAAAAACGATAGTCCAAACTGAAGGAAGAGCCTTCACAAGAAAACATAAATCCCATCGATAAATTGGTCGGATCGTAAGATCTGGAGAACCATTCCACCATTAAATGCTGCAGATTCTCATTGGGCCTCGGTGGCAGGTTTGCTTCCTACTATTGAACTAAGGGATTTAGGACCCATCAAAGGTTGGATCCTGTAAATAGGGCGTCATAACCTCCTTCTAGTTGTATCTAGAGAATTGGGAAATTCGTTCTTCCAATGAATGAATTCTTTGATATATAAGAAATCATTTCGTGGTTTTTGTCCCATTTGGGTTTCCACGTAAATTCTGGTATACTGTGTATTTGATGTGATGCTAATTATGTTTATATTCTCATGATATATTGAATGCAATGATACATTGATGACATACTTATAATTAAGTTGAAGTTTATATATTGTGGTTAAAAGTGGTAAAAGTGTTCATACTGATTCACCCCCACCCCTCTTAGTATCTGTTGATTAAGGTTGGTTGTCATTGATGTCAACCCTTGAAGAAAGACTTGTAGCACAAAGGTTTGGGTAATGGACCCAATAGTGTTTGATGTAAATATGACTCATTATTGTTTTGTCATGGTTGATAAGAAGTAAATATGGATGAACTCCAAAGTGGTCCCCTTATGGTGAAAGCCCTCATGGGAAGATGCTTTGTGGAGTAAGAGAACCCATGCTTAATTGTGGAATAATGAGATGAAGGAAAGTGAATTTGTCAGGGAAAATATCCTCGATGGATAGTTCTTGTCATATCATTTCCGGTGGTATGTGGAACGTCACCTAATTCCTCACGGTTAGAGAGTTATGGCCATGAGAAGTTGGAGACCCCAGGTTTGGGTAATGGACCCAAGTTTGTTTGATGGGTAATGGTATGAGTTATGATATATTTTCAGATAATACTATTTTATATGGATAGTACATGTCATTCCATTTTTTTTGGTATGTATAATGTCACACAACTCCTCACGGTTTTAGAGTTATGGCCTTACGAAGTTGGAGGACCCTCATATGTCATTTAGAAGCCCCAAAAGGTCAAAGTAATCTAAGTGGTTTAAGAGATTTTAAAAGGTAAATAATAAAGTGAAGTGATGAGTGTATTATAATTCAAAGTGAATACAAAATAAATTATTTCAATAATAATTTTAATGGATAAATTAGAAGTGGACCCAACCCTAAAATAAGGAAAGTGGGGCCAAGTGACCTAGAAGATGTTTTCATGGAAGCTACTTGGAGAGTATAAATAAGAGACAAGCCTCTCTCATTTGAATTACACTTGACCATATTGAATATATATAGGTGTTTTAGTTATACAAATTATATCTAAGCCTAAATTTTGAGGAAAGTGAAGAAAAGAAGGCCGAAATGCAAGGAAGGATAAATTCTTTTGATGGTGCTTTCTAAGGTATGTTATTTTCAGGTCATCTCACTATTTTCGCTATAACCTTTTTTATATAATGATTCAGATCCTGAAATTTCTACTCAAGTGAGAAAACATATCCAAGTATCTGTGGTTAAAAATTAAGCTTGTGGGTCATTGTATTTTGGGTGTTACACTCTGTGTAAAATAGGGTTTGTGGCTAGCCCCGAAACTAGTCAAAATCAGGTGTTTCGAGTAAAAACGCCATAACTTATTCATAACAGATCCAAATTTAGTGAGAAAAAATGTGTTGGTTATGGGCCAATCTATAGTATTTTGTGTAACCGTTTCAGATCATTTCATCAAATATTTTATGCAGGGCACACTCTACAATGTCGCTCTCTAGAATAAGCCAAAATTCAGCAAGGTATGCCATTTTTGCTATAACTCCTTTTTTGAGAGGTTTCAAGTAGTTCCACTTGGAGGAATTGCATAGAACACACTAAAGAATAGTTTGTATCAGTTTCATATCTTTATACATTACAGGTTCAAATTTATGATTACTTGAAGTTAGGGTTGTGGACTAATCCAAAACGAGGCAAGTGAGACTAAAGAAAAGTTTGATGAAAATGCTAGTCTCTTGTTTTTAAAGTTAAGGAAGGTTTGCAGGAATGTGATCATATACATTAGGTCTCTTACAGAGCTACAAATCAGATTTGGATGATGAAATTGATGAGGGATTTTGGTTGTGGCACATGTTGAGTACATGGTTGAGACAAGTAGTTGATGATTTGACACATACATGAAGTGTATAGTTGATGGTGTTGGTACATATTGATGATTCATAGTTGATGAGTATTTGACACATGATTGGAACATACTTGGTACATGATTGGATGCACTTGTTTATGGTACAGGTTGATTACAAGTTGGTGCATGGTTGATGCACTTGTTTATGGTACAGGTTGATTACAGGTTGGTGCATGGTTGATGCACTTGTTTATGGTATAGGTTGATGCATGGCTGATGCATGGTTCAGATTTATTGGTATAGGTTTACAATGGTATATCTCACAGTGATAGTGTGACAGTGGTTCCATCATTCTACCTCTACTTCAGGGTGGTAGGACAGGGCAAGGACAGGTGGTTGTAGCCACCTTTTGGTTGTAGCCAGAGAACATTGGGGGTTGTAGCCTCCTTCTGGTTGTAGCCAGAGATTTGAGGAGTTGGAGCTTCTCTCAGGTTGTAGCCTGAGAAACTAGGGGGTTAGAGCCTCCTTCCAGTTGCAGCTGGAAAACAAAGGAAGTTGGTGCTTCCAATGAATGTAATTCTTCAAGACATATAAGAAAAAGAATTATGTGGTTTTCTCCCGATTCGGGTTTCCACATAAAACACTGGTGTACTGTGTATGTGTGTGATTGTTTATTTATTACTTCTCATTATTGGATAATAATTCTACATTGATATAACATTTGAAGAAAAAGATTATAATTATGTTATTACTGATTCACCCCCCCCTTTCAGTAATCCAACAATTGGTATCAGAGCAGGCTCCTTCAGAAATCAGTTTAACCATTGAAAGGTAGATCATGGAGAGTACCAACTCGTATAAAAATGGAATACCACAATTTGATGGACAAAAGTATGCTTTTTGGAGCATAAGGATGAAGGCATATATACAGGAACAGGGATTTCAAGTTTGGCAATCAATTGTAGATGGATACACAGCACTAGCAGTTCCACCAACAAATGACAAAGCAATGAAACTTGGTGAGAATAATTCCAAAGCCATAAATGCACTTTTGAATGGTCTCAGTGATACGATATTCACCAAAGTTTCACATTGTAAATCTGCTAAAGAGATTTGGGACAAGCTTCAAAATATTTATGAAGGAGATTCAAAAGTCAAAACAA
>ML786012.1:130735-143452 GCA_009831015.1 Picea engelmannii | reverse complement strand
CTCTTATCTACAATTGAACCAAATTGTTTTGAAGAAGCCAGCAAGGATGAATTTTGGAATAAGGCCATGGATGAAGAATTGGATCAAATAGAGAAAAACGACACTTGGGAATTGGTTCCAAGACCAAAGAATAAGAATGTGATTTGCACAAAATGGGTTTTCAGGAATAAATTGAATGAAGATGGGTAGGTTACAAGGAACAAGGCTAGATTGGTATGTAAAGGATATGCACATATTGAAGGAATCGACTTTGAAGAGACATATTCCCCAGTTGCTAGAATGGAAGCAATCTGTTTGCTTTTAGCTTATGCATGCTCCAAAAATGTTAAAGTATATCAGATGGACGTAAAATCATATTTTTCGAATCGGAAACTTGAAGAAGAAGTCTACATTGAACAACCAAAAGGATATCAGTTATAAGAGAAAACAAACTATGTGTCTAAATTAAAGAAGGCCTTGTATGGTCTAAAACAGGCTCCTAGAGCATGGTACTCTAGACTGGATAAGTATCTGCAGCAGGAAGGGTTCAGAAAAGGAAGTGCAGACAACAACCTCTACATCAAGGTAAGTCAAGGTAATATTTTATTAATTGAAGTTTATGTTTATGATATTATTTTTCGTAGTGATGGTGACAAGTTAAGCTAGAAATTTGCAAAAGACATGCAGAGTGAATTCGAAATGTCATTACTTGGAGAACTATCCTTCTTTCTGGGACTTCAGATACGTCAAAGAAACCAAGGAATTTTTATTTCTTAAACCAAGTATATCATAGAAATGCTAAAGAGGTTTGGAATGGAAGATTGAAAACCAGTTATCACTCCCATGCAAACCAGTTGTAAGTTGAGAAAATATGATGATTCAAAGTCTACAAATCAGAGACAATATAGGTCAATGATTGGAAACCTACTATATGTGACAGCATCCAAACTAGATATAATGCAGGCAGTTGGATAGGTGGCACGATTTCAAGCAGCACCAAAGGAATCACATGTATTATCAATAAAGAGGTTCTTCACATATCTCAAAGGAATAGAAGAGTTTGGATTATGGTATCCAAAAGGAAAAGATCTATCACTTATTGCCTACACAGATGCAGATTGGGTAGGTTGTATTGATGACCGACAAAGCACCAGTGGAGTAGTGTTCTACTTAGGTGAGTGTTTGGTATCATGGCTAAGCAAGAAACAATCATCGATATCTCTATTTACAACTGAGGCAGAGTATATTGCAGTAGCAACATGTTGTACATAGGTTCTTTGGATGAAACAAACTTCGACAGATATATAGGTTGAGTATGATGAGCCGATTCCAATATATTGTGATAATACAAGTGCCATCAGTATCTCAAAAAACTTGGTGATGCACTCCAAGACTAAGCACATGCCAATCAAGTATCACTTTCTACAAGAATAGGGTGCAAAAAAGAACATCAGAGTTGAGTATGTGGGCACAAAAGAACAAGTGGTAGACATCTTTACAAAACCACTTCCATGGGAAGCCTTTGAATATCTTCGCCAAAGACTTGGAGTTATTTCTAATCCAAAAATAAATGCTTTTTGAATTCTTATCTTATATGTCTTATATGTACACGAGGAAGCGCCATAAGAGGATAGTCCATCAGGGGCAGCAGCCATGGATGGAAAGATACCTTTTCCATTGATGAAAAAGGGGGAGAGATTTATCAGATACATAGGACATAGGCATGGTTCTAGGAGGATCAGATTTATCAAATGCAGAGGACAGAGGCATCGTTTCAGGGGGAGCATGAGTGACATGATTTCAGTGTTGCATCAGAGTGTTGCCATCAATGCCAAAGGGGGAGATTGTTGATTAAGGTTGGTTGTCATTGATGTCAACCCTTGAAGAAAGACCTGTAGCACAAAGTTTTGGGTAATGGACCCAATAGTGTTTGATGTAAATATGACTCATTATTGTTTTTTCATGGTTGATAAGAAGTAAATATGGATGAACTCCAAAGTGGTCCCCTTATGGTGAAAGCCCTCAGGGGAAGACACTTTGTGGAGTAAGAGAACCCATGCTTAATTGTGGAATAATGAGATGAAGGAAAGTGAATTTTTCAAGGAACATATCCTAGATGAATAGTTATTGTCATGTCATTTCCAGTGGTATGCGGAACGTCACATAATTCCTCACGGTTAGAGAGTTATGGCCATAAGAAGTTGGAGACCCCAGGTTTGGGTAATGGACCCGAGTTTGTTTGATGGGTAACAATATGAGTTATGATATATTTTTAGATAATACTATTCTATATGAATAGTACATTTCATGCCATTTTTTGTAGTATGTAGCATGTCACATAACTCCTCACGGTTTGAGAGGTATGGCCTTACGAAGTTGGAGGACCCTCATATGTCATCTAGAAGCCCCAAAAGGTCAAAGTAATCTAAGTGGTTTAAGAGATTTTAAAAGGTAAATAATAAAGTGAAGTTATGATTGTATTATAATTCAAAGTGAATACAAAATAAATTATTTCAATAATAATTTTAATGGATAAATTAGAAGTGGACCCAACCCTAAAATAAGGAAAGTGGGGCCAAGTGACCTAGAAGATGTTTTTAAGGAAGCTATTTGGAGAGTATAAATAAGAGGAAACGCTCTCTCATTTGAATTACACTTGAGAATATTGAATATCCATAGGTGTATAAGGTATACAAATTATATATAATCCAAAATTCTAAGGAAAGTAAAGAAAAGAAAGCCGAAATGCAAGGAAGGATAAATTCTTTTGATGGTGCTTTCTAAGGTATGTTATTTTCAGGTCATCTCACCATTTTCACTATAATTTTTTTTATATAATGATTCAGATCTTGAAATGTCTATGCAAGTGAGAAAACATATCCAAGTATCTATGGTTAAAAATTCATCTTGTGGGTCGTTGTATTTTGGGAGTTACACTGTGTGGAAAATAGGGTTTGTGGCTAGTCCTGAAACTAGTCAAAATCAGGTGTTTCGGGTAAAAACGTCATAACTTCTTCATAAAAGATCCAAATTTAGTGAGAAAACATGTTCTGGTTAGGGTAAAGTCTATATTATTCATTTTAATAGTTTCATATCATTTCATCAAATATTTTGTGCGGGGCACTCTCTACAAGGTAGCTCTCTAGAATAAGCCAGAATTCAGCAAGGTATGTCATTTTTGCTATAACTCCTTTTCTGAGAGGTTTCAAGTAGTGCCACCTAGAGGAATTGCATAAAACACACTGAGTAACATTTTTTATCAGTTTTAAAGCTTTATACATTACAGTTTAAAAGTTATGATTACTTCAAGTTAGGGTTGTTGTCTAATCCAAAACGAGGCATGTGAGACTAAACAAAAGTTTGATGAAAATGCTAGTCTCTTATTTTTAAAGTTAAGGAAGGTTTGTAAGAATGTGATAATATACACCAGGTCTATTATAGAGCTACATATCACATTTGGATGATGAAATTGATGAGGGATTTTGGTTGTGGCACATGTTGAGTACATGGTTGAGACAAGTAGTTGATGAGTTGACACATACATGAAGTGTATAGTTGATGATGTTGTTACATATTGATGATTCATAGTTGATGAGTAGTTGAAACATGATTGGAACATATTGGTACATGGTTGGATGCACTTGTTTATGGTAGATGTTGATTACAAGTTGGTGCATGGTTGATGCACTTGTTTATGGTACAGGTTGATTACAGGTTAGTGCATGGTTGATGCACTTGTTTATGGTATAGGTTGATTACAGGTTGATGCATGGTTGATGCATGGTTCAGATTTATTGGTACAGGTTTACAATGGTATATCTCACAATGATAGTGTGACATTGGTTCCATCATTCTACCTCTACTTCAAGGTGGCAAGATAGGGCAAGGACAGGTGGTTGTAGCCACCTTCCAGTTGTAGCTGGAGAACATTGGGGGTTGTAGCCTCCTTATGGTTGTAGCCAGAGATTTGGGGAGTTGGAGCTTCCCTCAGGTTGTAGCCTGAGAAACTAGGGGTTCGGAGCCTCCTTCTAGTTGCAGCTGGAAAACAAAGGAAGTTGGTGCTTCCAACAAATGTAATTCTTCAAGACATATAAGTAAAAACATTCCTTGGTTTTCTCTCGATTTGGGTTTCCATGTAAAACACTGGTGTGCTGTGTATGTGTGTGATTGTTTATTTATTACTGCTCATTATTGGATAATAATTCTACATTGATATAACATTTGAAGAAAAGGATTATAATTATGTTATTATTGATTCACCCCCCCCTCTCAGTAATCAAACAGTATCCCAACACCATATTTAAAAGTGAATGCTTCCTCTACACATTTTAGAGGTTTTAGCACATTCTTTCACTATATACAACACTTACAAGTGAGGTTCTCTATAAATATGTTATTTCCTTCTCTCCTTTCTCTCCTTTATTTTGGGTGTGACCTACTCTTATGAATTAATTAATTATTTTTTATTTTGACTACGCAAATTCCAAATAGAATGTCATGATATCACTATGGAGAAGCGACCAATATCACATATTGTCAGTTAAGGGCATGGAAATTCCACGTTTCCATGATATTGTTGTGAAATGATGCCATGATACTATAGAGAAGTTCCATGAGTGAACTATGAGAAAGGTGAATCAACTCATGTCAATCTGCAAAGAAAGAGGTTGCATCTAGATCGTGAAAGATGAGGAACCAACTCGTAATAATTAAAAAATGTAATCGATAGTAGAGATATTCCACCATATTACTGAGAATATGATTACAAATTGAAGGAGATACCCCACAAGGTGTGGAACAAAACCGTAGAGATCATTGAGGATAGGAGTAATCATTGTCTGCCATGATTTTGCTGTGTAAATGGTTCCATGAAGTTGCAGAGGAAGGTTCAACGTGATTGTGAATATTGTGAAGATGCCACCATATTTCTATATCATATCATGAAATTATGGATTAGATTCATGGATCATTGTGGAATCATGCCACCAGATAATTGTGAATAGAATCCATCATATCTCTCTAGAATTGATCCACTTGATCATTATTAAAATATCACTGGTAAAATTCCATGATTTCACAATGCAGAAGCCACAAAGATAACAGTGATAAGTCACATTTTTTTTAAATGAGATATCCCACAAGATCGCAATAGTGGTTCGACTAGATCACATGGAAAATGGACTAGATAGAACCGGATTTGAGTCATTTGAGGCTGTGAGATTATTCTGCCACAAGGGCTCGACCAGATTAGAATATTTTGTGGACAGAGAGATACCATAGTTTTATAAGATCATGAGTTTGTAGTCGGGGAGAGAGGAGGATCGATATTCGTCTTGTACATTTGTGTCAAGATAGAAAGAATTGTTGTGAAGGGTTGGGATAAAAATCAAGCTTGTATACTATTATCATATTTGAATATAATATTGAATACCTATATCTTTTGATTGATTTTATAATTGGATAAAAATGGATATGTGTAATCCATCATTTATGTGAGTTAACACATTTTTCATTATTGTTCATTTTCATGTGAAATTGTTTTCCATGATCTCTTTAAATTTTTCAATTGATTATGTTTGTGGGGTATATGTAACATCCCCACTATAATCCCCAATTTAATTAATTCATAATGTAGATATGAATGTGTCTATGGCCAAGTGATGTAATATGCAAATTGTATTTTTTGAATTTTAATAAATAAAATGTGTTGCCAACTGCTAGGAGACATGGACAGAGATGGGGGTTAAGTTTTACACAAGATAAGGGAATGTCTAAGAGGGGTCCAAGAGGGAAATTATTTACGGGTGTTAATCAAAAACCACTTTCCTAAATTTTATTATCATTCGTGTTATGGAAATATTCCCCTGTGGATAGGTGAACTTTCCCTTGGATTACAGATCCCTCTACCAAGATAGAAAATTACATTTGGACACTACCATTCCTATAGATTCATTTTATCCATCGAAAAATAGAGAAGGAGGGGAAGTATGATTTACCTCATTTATGAAGTTTGTCTAAGCTTATCCAATCCACAAGCTCTAGATAGTACTTGCAATGGGCATCAAGAAACAAACGACTATCTCCTATTCTAATAGATTAGAAAAAATCAATCGATCTATGAATATTAAGACAAGCATAGACAAGCACATGTAAATACATACTTGAAGGAAATAGGAAATGTATATTAATAAGAAATTCAAAAGGAAACTTACAATATTTAGATGATGTTGCAACAGCCTCTCCAAGTCCTCCTTGTCCAACCCTTGCTCGAAATATCCACAGTCAAAATAACAATGCTTTGTTGATTTTCTCCCTATTTTCACCTTGAGAATGCCTCCATTTATAGGCTTTGAGAGGCTCAACTACCTTTGGTATATTTGGAATTATTTGAATATATGGCTCCAATAGTTGTGATATCTTCCTTATATGCATCCCTAGAGTTAGATTCGAGCCAAAATAACCCAATCCATCCAGAGTTGTCTTTAGAGGAAAGTGGGATTTCCTCCAAGATTCCCTCAACCAAATCAATGCTCCCTTAATATGGAAAACATATCATTGCAATGCTCCATATGAGATGGAAAAGAAGTGCTAGTGCTTACTATTTATGACCACGTGAGCATTGATCTTCCAAAACGTCACCAAGATGAGTAAATCCCTAGTAAAAATATGTGTTCCAACTGTTAGATGACCGAGATTCTTCTTCTGACATGTTTTAGGGGTTATAGAAAGTGTTTTCATGGTGTCGTTCAAGATGCGACCCTTAGGAAAATTTAATGCGATACTTATGACACTTATGAAAATAAAAGTGTGATGCTTGTGACACTTACAACACTTGATAAAATGAGAGTGTGACACTTGCGACACTGTTGAAGTGAGGAATTTTTATGTGGAACAGATTCACCCCAAAGTGTGAAGTCAGAAAAGGAATGTTGATGGTCGAAACACTTTGTAGATTCTTTGAAGCAAGGGTATGGAGTTGGAGAACCTGGTAAAAGTTGTAGACAACCATCAATGAATGTTAATGTGTTTTCCATCCCCAAGGTAGACATACCTATGCTTGAAATACAAATGACTCAAAGCATGGCCGCCAATAAATACATTTTGGATCCATGATGATATTGACTAAGGAGATGACCACCAAAGATGCAATGTAGATCCAACCCTCTATGACCTAACCTCATTGTAGCCATGAAAGAATACATAGTGGAGATATGATGTGATGAGAAAATAGCCATAGACCAATACAAAGTGGATATATGTGAAAATATGTATATCAGTCAGATAATTTCCATCACAAGTTGGGTAAAGTGTATATGCAAATGAATACTCAACCCAGGGTCTTCATCCCGATCCTATAACAGTATGATTTTTTCCATATGAATATATGATTTGATGTCGAACATGATACAAACCACTTGATTACCATTCATTGAGGTATACTATTAATAAGTGTGAGAGAAATCACCATTGATGTCGATGATTCTCAAGGTATTTTGAAAGTACAATCCAGTGAATGTGAATAATGAGTTGAAGTTGAACATTCGTGGAATCAATCAATTATGGGTCATTGATGCATACCCATTGTTGAATGCGAGGAGGACTTCCATTGAGGCATGCAAGTCCCAAGGTACTCATGTGTTCCTAAGTCTATTTCCTGGATAATTTGTTGAAGTCGATAGGAAAAGACCTGTCGAAGGAGGGAATTGATGTATCCCCCACAAATCGAAACAAAACGCGTCACAAAAAAATGATCATATATAGTAGATGAAAAATGGACTGACACAGGTATGGGAACTGGTAACATTTTATATGGTGAATTTTGAGGTGAAGACTTCCCTTGAACATTGAGGCACAACATAAGACTTAGAAGCATAGACTTAGAGTGGACCAAAACATAATGCAACTATTGTTGGGGCATTCTTTGGATGGTCCAAAGGAGTAGAGCGACTCATAGGATTGGTTCAGTGGATAGGTTAATGGATTATCCAAGTTTATGGTGAGGTGAAAACAAGTGTCATGTTCAAGGGAGACCATAAGAGTTGCCTTAAAATATCTCAAGAAACTTAACCCACTTCCTTCAATTTTTCCCCCATACAGATAGATGAGTACCTCTTTTTCGTTTAATGATCTCTAGGAGGGTAAAACATGCTCGATATAACTCACCTTGTGTAAGTTCCTCTTCCTTTATTTAATGAACTGAAAGAACTAAGGGTTCGTCCGCATATGGGCCTTTTAATGTGTAGTTTCACGAGTTTAGAGAAGGAAAATTGGATTGTTTTTCATGTTTAGGGAGTTTGACAATAACTTAAAGAAAACTTTGAGGTTGTCCTTTTTCGTAATTTTAGTCTCCGAGGTCCAAAAAATTATAAAATGATACGACAAAGAAATCTTCTAGCCAAGATTGACTAGAGTGTTCGTTTTTTGTAGTTATTTTGTTGGGACCCAAAAAGGGGTAATCTACCGCCAAAAAAACATCTCTTCATATTTTAATGAGCTTGAAGTATGACGAATTTTGCTCAATATCTTCACAAGGTCATCAAAAAATCTCTTCTCCCTAATTTCTTGCGTAATCAAGTTATTTTGGGCAAACAAATGTCAAACAGTTTCTTTAAAAATTGACAATACTTTAGAAAAAGACTCAAAAATAAATATTATAAATGTTAAAAAGGGGTGTACATGACTGTATTTGTATATATTAAAAAGTCAATTAGGGAAAAACAAGTCATTTTCACCTTTTATTTTACCATTTTCCCTTTTTCTTTGAGTTTTTCCCCCTTTGCAGTGATTTTTCGGCGTTTACTGTGGGAGATATAGGCGACCATTCATAATTCCGTCTAGATCAGGTTGGTACTCTGACATTTCTCATTAATTTGCATGTCTTTTTGTTCAATTTCAACATTTATTTCATGAGCTTGGGCTCCTTGGAAATCCCTAGAGCGTCGAATAGGATCGATGCTCCCTTAAGCAATGGAGGGGGGCACTATTCAAGATTTCATCCCCCTAGTATGTCTTCTAGGGGAGCGCTAGTGCTCTATTTTTTCTTTCCAAGGAGAGTTGGGCACAAAAGTTGAATTTGTTTTTTGTTTTTAGGCTGTGAAAAAGAAATCCCTCTTTGAAACTTAGCTAATGTGATTCTTTTGTGAATTTACAGGTTTGCACTAGCCAATATGATTGAATGGAAGGAAATAGAACATGAATTCGATGATATGGATTCCTTACAAGACTTTCAAGTGAGGGAAGCTCTACGGAATTGTGTTTTGCTTTAGTACTTCAAGTTACAAAAAATGAGAAAAGAAGTCCTTTTACTCTAGTATATTATTGGGTTAAGGGACAACGATGAGAAAGTATTATGGATAAGATATCATATGCTTGAGATCGACATTGAGGATGTGTATTATGATGGGGATATCAAATAGGGGAACACCCATCCTTTTATCTGGACACCTGTTTACTCCACAACCGACAAAGGCATATGTTTCCCAATATTGTGTGTCAAGATCACGCTTGGTAGGGGAGAGAATCATCATCAAAGATGTGATGGACCTATCTCTATGATCCATTATCTTTACTATCACTAAACTGGTGGGAAGCACCATTTACCACCTTGCTTCCAAGTCTTAGATATCATATTCTATTCAGTCCTTGGAGCCAAGGATTTTGAACTAGAGTGCAAGGTTCTTGAGAAACATCAAAGAGAAGATCTCTAAGTGTAGAACATGAAAACATAAACAATTTTCATACATATCTTTCTTGGTTTCATTCTTTCTAGAGCAAGTACCATAGATGCAGTCGCAGGTTGCACTGATATCATGCCTCTCATCTGAGCCCCAGATGGAGTGGTGGATGAGTCTTTCACATCGGTTCAAGAATGAACCCTCATCCTTTCACTTTACAACTGAATTCTTCGCATGGTGGAGAAGAAATCTTGTGGTTATAGAGGATTTCTCGAATGTTGGAGTTGAATTTAGGGGCAACATAGATTTAATGCTCCCCGAAGAGGCAGAATGGGACACATCAAGTAAAATACGAAAGATCATGACCTGCAATAGTGTTTTCTTGTTTTTATATGTATATATGTATTTTTGTGTTGTACAATAAGGGACCTAAGTCATTTGTTTTCATCATGCATACAGAGGCACGTCACATTCAGTGGAGATGCCAGTACTAGGAAATCATGGAGATTCAAAGGCAACAATGAAGGTTCACATCGAAGTAGGAAGACTCTGTGAGGTGGAGAGGAACCTCCATGGGTTGACCATGGGCTCTCCTTCCATGAGGATATGATATGTACCCTTAACTCTTGAAAGACATATAGATGAGGTACCTGAAGGCCTTAGTCATCTGCTACGATGAGTGGCCAGAGAAGTTGTGTGCTATGTTGAGCACAATGTAGTGCAGGAAGACGAGTAGAGTCTCCTGACACATTAGTCTTTTATGATGATACCATGGGCATAATAGCTCACATTTTTCCCTACTATGTACTTTTTGGATGATGTATTTTGACAGACTTTTGAATGCTTATCTATGTGAAATGTACCAATCCAACATATAATTTTCTAACAAAGTTGTAGTTGTATTAACTTCTCTCAATATATTTCTATATTCTAAAAATTAAAAAGATCTTTCGAGATGACGAACCCTTAGATGGATATGTATAAAAGTTGGATTACAAACAGTGTATTCACGGTTTAGTTGATGAACCATGATTTGAAAATCAAGGTTGATAATAAACTGGAATATACCTAAATAAGAAGATTCAGTTAAAATTCCAATGAATTCCTAATATTCTGCAACGTTATTGGTTGCAGATCCGAGGAAAATTCCTCCTGAACTCACTAACTCACCAAAGTGGTAGATGAACCAAGCTGCATAAGAGATATTTTGGGTATGTCGAATAGTGCCATCTGCAAATCCAAAATAGATAGGAAAGGATGATGACATTTTCACATGCAAGCACAAAGAAAAGTATAAGCAACTTTAAAGAATGGAGAAAAACTCATGCACGCAAAAGAAAAGACACACCAAACCATAAATATATAGTACAATAATGTATGAAGCACACATGCGAGATATTTTATGCATAGTACTTCTTTAGGTAAAGCCCATTTTGAGGCTCATCGAGAGATAATCCACTGTAATCCACTAACTCATAGGCACCTCTCTACAACACACACTTCACGATGTATGGCTCATGCCACATAGGTTCTAACTTACCTGCACCAAGTTTTTCATGATCTTGGTCATAGACCAGGACCAAATATCCTTCTTCAAAATCACGAGGTTGAACATACTTATCATATTGAGTCTTGATGTGTTTTTGATATGTCTTGTTGATGAGAGAAGCATTACAATAGGTTTCATCCAAATTCATTAGATACAATAATCGATCTTCTTTGACAAAAGTATGGGGTAGGAGTTTTATGGTGAGTTTCAAGGACAAAATCTTGCATTCAATCAAAAACACTACTTCCAACCTGTATACCAACTAGAAGGGTGTAAATCCAGTGGTGGTTTTAACTGAAGTATGATAAACCCAGAGTGTGGAGAAGAGATGAAAATTCCAAGAGGTTTTGTTCACCCCCACCATGCATTGAAGCATGGTATTCAGGACTTTTTTTATGGATTCAACTTGTCCATTTTCCTGAGGATAGTAAGGGGATGAATTTTCATGGCGAAAACCTAACTTGGTGTGCAATTCGCCCATCATCTAGTTCTGGAAATGGAATCCATGATTGGTTACAAATAGCTTGTGGGACTCTTAAGAAAGTGATGATGTGAATGAACATGAAAAGTGTTGCAGTTTGGTCATCATTAAGAAATGTAGCCATAGCCTCATCCCATTTAGTGAAACAATCAACAACGACAATAATATAACCATGCCCCTCGACTGAGGTAGGCTTACATTGCATGAAATTGATACCCCATTTTGCAAAGGGGCCAATGGTGATAATGGAATGGAGTGGATATGGGTGGGTACATCCTTTCTACTGAAATATTTATTAGGGTGGGAATTTTTTAACAGTCTCAATGCAGTATCTAAATATGGAAGGCCAAAAATAATTGACACGTAAGATGTTTTGGGCTGTAGCAATCCCATAAAGATGATTGCCACAAGCTCCAAGGTGACAATCATTTAAAACTTGTTCAACCTCTTCATGGGTTAAGCAATGTCGTAGAACAGTGTCAATACCTTGGTGATACAAAGTGTTGCCAATGATAAGGTAGTGCTTTGAATGGTGTCTAATGCACCATCACTCATCATGTGAAATGCCTGGATGAAAGTGTTGCGTCTGGAGATAGAGAAGAATGTATCCATACCATGGATCAGACGTACTAATGAGGAACAATGATTCATTAGGAAGGGAATCGCTGGGCTCAGTAAAATGATTAGTATGGGGAAGATCGCAAATTAATTTTGCAAAAACCAATGATTTCTTAGCTTTGGATTTGGAAAAATCGAGATTGAATTCTTGGAGAATGACGATAGATTTGGAATATTTTCCCCCAGGTACTTGACGAGTCAAGATGTGATACATGGGGTTTGATTCAGCAATGACCGTGGTAGTGCGAAGAAAAATATAGTGGTGAAACCTTTTGTTAAGGTCCTAAACCACACATAGGTAGATCAATGTATTCGGATGTAATAAAGGTCAATATTAATAAGACCTTTCAATAAAATAGAATAAGGCGGATGTAAGAAGACCTAATAGAAGCTTCCGCTTCTAGAAGGATCTTCCT
>ML786012.1:114111-125118 GCA_009831015.1 Picea engelmannii | reverse complement strand
TATTTCTGTTGCTATTTCGTATATCATTTCTGTGTATTGTGAAGATTATGCTAGATATTTTACTGTTATTCTGTTATTTCTAGCATTTCGTTTCTGTTCTGCATATTTTATATATCTGGTATCTTGCACCTTTGGACACCAATGACTGATGCCAAATCCAACTTTTCAACATGTGATTAGCCTAGTTCAGGACCTTGTTGACACTTGAATCCGTTAGGACTGAAATGCCAACCTCATGAGGACACAAATCCTCCTATTCTTTTATAGAGGTGGTACTCCTCTATTTGAGATTTGTAAAATGTGGGACTTTTATAGAATTCTGTCGAAGGAAAGGAAAAATATGTATAAAATAAAAATGAAAAATGTCTTTTATTTTCTTTTAAAAGAAAGTTCCTGATAATGGACTAGGAAACACATACATTCATACATTTAAATAAAATAAACAGAATTTCCTCACATCCATCATAGTAGGGCTAAAGATTTATGATCACATAAAAAAATAAAATAAAATGATGTAAATGCATAAGAGAACTTTTATAGAGTGGTACATGGGAAGCTCAAATGAAGATAACAATAGATCAACCTAAAATACTTTATATTCATAAAAATTGGGTTTCAAAGTACAATCAATATTGTTTCCAAAATAGATCTCTTGGAATATCTAAACAATATATAGTTCAATACATATTCTCTGAAATTAAAAGGTGTTTGTCATAATGACTGGGATTGGGGCTCCCAGAGACCATAAAGAAAATATGTATAAGAATGAAGTTCATAGTAAGAAGAAGGAAGACAACAAGACCTGGTAAGAAGAAAAAGGAAATTATCAGTCTTTGGTTAAACCTTTCTATTTAAAGAGGTGGAGTAATTGGATGAAAGGCTTGATAAAGATAGAAACATATGATTAGTATGAAATTACTATGATGTTATCTCATGCTTTTCACTTGCTCATTGATGCCCTTTTATATCTTTCATCGACAGTTATAGGAACTGTCTCCACCATCCTTTTCCCTTCATTGGTAAGTTTGTTGACAACCTTTTTAAACCACTCCTAAATGTAGCTCCTCATTGGCACCAAGTTGATTTCATGCTGGATTTTTATATTTAAGAGCTCTCCTTCCAAGTCCCTTAGACCAATAGAAATATTCTGCAAAAATTCTTCAATATCTTGATTTTTAATCGAATAGCCGACTATCCAGTTTTCCATGTAATCTTCACTATACTCAATAATGCCATAGAATTTTCCAAATGATAATCCATTAAAGATATCTACTTGTTCTTCAAATGATTTCTTGGTTAAGAACAATGAGTTGAGTATCAATTTGGGGTCTTGGACCTCATTGGTGCTCCCATCTAGGTCTATCTTAGTCATCTTTTTGAATAATTCTTCTCTTCTGGTTATGGCCTGACTGCATGCTTGGAAAATAATACTCAGGTTCTTAACCTTTTTCTTCCAACATGCATTTAGTTGTTTTATCCGGTTCATAGAATGGATATCCTCCTCTCTTTTTCTCAACTCTTTCATATTAGTAACTTTAAAACCAAAGGGTACAATTGCATCAAGGTAAAAACATTCCTCTTTTTTCAAATTTGCCTATAAATATTCATGAAAATCATGTGGTCTCATTACAAAAGAGACCATGCTCTTTGATATATCCCAAGACTCTGTAATTAATCCATTATTTTCTTCATATTCTTCTCCACATAGCCTCAGGATGATGTGATAAGGCTTGCTGATCCTTTTAATTTTGTTGAAGGTGTGGTAGGCCCGATCATTGCTAAAGGACTGGTAAGTACTGGAAGATGCATTAAAGTTTCCTCCAATTATTTGATTCGTTCCTTTAACCTGACATTATCTTCTTCAAGGTCTCCAATATAGTTATCTAGAGCGTCTCCAATTACTCAATGAATTTGGGAAATTTGGGAAGGCCGCATGTTCCATAGATTAATATTTGAACGAGATTTTGCCTTTTTATTTTTTACATCTCTTTTCTCAATAATCAAATTTTTGGACTCGTTGTCAAAAACAACACTCTGAAATACAAAAGACTCTTCTTCACCAAAGGCCTCGCTCTCAATTATTTCCATCTGAGGATTCTGGTGAGCAGTTTTCTCTAGTTGGTCGACGTTGGGGAACACTTTTTTGATGTCAATTTCAAGTTCCATATCCTCGAGGGAGAGGTCATGGATGTCTCTTTCACATCGAGGTCCCTCCTCTTCTTGCACAATGTTTTTTATTTTCTTCCTCAATGGAATCTTGTGAGAAATTTCAATTTTTCATGAAGGAGGGTTCTTATCTCCTCCTCCATCTGAAGAATTGTGGGTTACTTTCTTAATTTGGTGGGTCGTTGGAGCGATGTTTCAAAATGTTGTACTCTTTGGAGTGACATTCTGGGATTGGGCACTTTTCTCACCAAAACCTTTTCCTCTCTGCTTGTACGACTCATTGGTGTTGAATATTGTTTCCATGTCACCAATGTCACAAGCAAGAGTGCCTGATATGTGATCTCCATCTTCATTCAAAATAGCATTAATGAAATAATTGTTGAAACCAACAACCAATAGATGTTCTACAAAAATTCTGCTATGGTCAAACCCTTTTACTCTTTCAACATATTTTAAATTGAGGCTATGGAAGTGGCCTGTGAATTCATCAATCTTTTTCATATTTCTTAATATGAAGTCACAACTTTCCAAGGCAGAGGTATGAATTGATTTTTTCTCTTTTCATGGAAAAAATGCAACAAGTAGTTGTATTGCCTTACTATTTCAGCAACAAACATTTTGTCAGATATGTGGCATGGAAGGAAGGAAGGATTTTCCTTGGAACCAAAAATCCTTATAACATTATAATTCTCCATTTGTTCTAGTGTCCCCTTCTTATCCAGGAACTTACTTGCTTGTTCAGAAATTCGGGGAGTGTCCTTTCTAAACAGAAAGCTTTTAAAAACTGAGACAAAATCATTAAAAACTTCATAAAAATGTCGGGAGGCCTTGTGCCTCCATAATGTTTGATACCAAAAGGTTACTAGATTGAATTCGCAATTTAACTTCTTACACATAGATAATATTGGGAACTGACAGCAATGCACTATCGCGAAAACCAAATAAGATGACATAAATAATTTCTTCTCCTTCTTGTATTGCAACAATTGGGAAGAAATTTCAATGGAAATCAACTTACCCCAATCGAATATGGCCTATTCTTTTACCGTAAAATATAAAATGTAAAGAATCATTCAGGAGATGTTGGTTGTAGTTTCTTGTCCTGTTATCCTCATAAAAATACATGCAATTTCCCGGAAGGGATTTTTAAATGAACCAACCTACAATCTCGTGATTTCCTCAGGGACAACCATTGGGTTCTCTAGGAATTCAAGTAAGAGTTCTAATCCACTGTCATGCTTTTTTAAGAACTCCCTATAATCTTCGCCCTTGAAGGTGAGCATTGGCTCGGGATGTCTCAACATATTACGAAATTCTTGAGGCAATAGAGAGACATGGGAATGGTACCGCAACTAAATAATCCGTTGGCTTGGAATATAACTCTTGATGCACCATGTGACCAACTCCTTACAGTCAAATAATTATGGGACATGACCTGCGCGCACAATTCCAGACATCTAGATTACTTCCTTCTAGACAGAAGGGGATGAGTAGTAGGAATATTCTCTAGACAACTGAAAACTCTGGTCCTCGCACTCGAAAATATTCAATGTATCTCCACAAAACCATTGTCAAGTTGCTACCATAAGTTGACAATAACGTTCCCTTGCTCCAAATTATGTTTAAAATGAACGTTGGAGGGGGATAATATAATCCTCCATAAATCCCAATTTAATTTTTTTTGATAGGAGATCTCATTGATCCTTTCTCTTATTAATGGAAATCCTTTCGAACCTATATGGTAAGTTATTAGCATTAAAATCATAGTAAATGTGCATTGGGAAGGGCACTAGCATGGTGGGGACAGGTGAGAGAAAAATATGATTTGATTATTTTGTGAACCAAGGAACCCACGAACCCGCGAGCCTGTGACGTTATATGGTGCAAAATTGGCTAAGTATAGAATGGTGTGGCAGTCGGACAGACTCATCGTAGTCATATTGAGACTTGGAAGTTAGGTGAGTCTAGGGATCAAAATGTAGATCGTGGAACTTTTTGGTGCAATGTGTATATCACGGAACATGCGAGCATGAGAGTTCGATCCCGCCAACCTGAGAACTCACCATCTGAAAAATGAAACTACGTGTAGAACTAGAAAGGGATAGTAGGAGAGAAAAAAGAAAATGGAAAAAATGGGTAAGTATAAAAGAGGGAAAAGAAAGGGAAAAAAAAGAATTTGGGAAAATAGAAAAGGGGAGGGAAATTTAGGAAGCGGGAAATGACCTCAACAACAGGCTCCAACTGTGGGATGATAACCCCCTATGGGTTGTCAAGAATCCATAATCTATCATGACCAGGTGCTTCCACTCATTGGGCTATGGAGTCAGATTAAGAATATACAAACTATTTTTTTTTATGTATAATGAGAATGAAAAAGTGTTAGGAGAAGAAACCTTTCAAATGTTTCTCATTAACAAGAAGCATTAACCTTTTTCCTTTCATGTCTTGGAGCATATATGAGTTAAATCCCAATATCTTTTCGATGACATAGGGTCCAGTCTAGAGTGATTTGAAATTTGTATGCATGGATGGCTTCTCCTTTGATTTGTTCCAAAGCAGTACCAGTTCTCCCTTCTAAAAGTTCTTCATAGTTGTGCTTTGATCAAAATATCTCTTGAGCTATGATGCTTCTAAGAAGTTTGATTGAAGGCCTTTCTTTGTTCCTCTTCCATCTTAAAAAATTGATTGATTCTTTTCTAGATATGCGAAGTGTCTTTTGTATCCTCAATATTAACCAAAGAGATCAATTCCTTAAGCTCAAGGCTAATCAAAAAAAATTCCTCTTTCCTATAAACCAATAGATATAGAGACATCCCAGTGCTATCCTTCAAGGTTTTCTTGTTTTCCCATAATGCTTTTGTCAACTTCAGATACCAATTCATCTGTTTGATATCAACGATTTTCTTCAATATCTGCACAAGTGATTTTTTCGTGGATTCAAAAAGGCCATTTTTTTATGGATAATAATTCAATGATTGACCCATGATGATCCCATATTGTCTGAAAAACTCCATGAACTTTGACCCAATGAAGATCGAACCATTGTGTGTGATAAATTTATCAAGGACACCAAACCTTGACAGAATTTTGTCCTTGAGGAATCTAATCAATTCTTTGGCATCGGCCTTATTTAGTGCCACTGCTTATGGTCATTTCGTGAAATAGTCAGTAGTTGTTAGAATGCAAATATTCCCCTTGCTATATTTTGGATTAATATTCCCAACAAAATCAAGTCCCCACTGGGAAAATGGTTGTTCCACCACAATCGGCTGCAAAGGCATCACAAAGATCTTCATTTTTTCTAAAAACAATTGAAATGATAGACATCTCCTTATTGTGACATATGAATCCCTGAAGATTGACAACCAGTAAAATACCTCTTTTATTATTTTGTGGGAAGTTGCAGTAGGTGTAGAGTGTCCACTGCATATTCCCTCATGGAATTATTTGATCAGTCCTTGAGCTTGATTCTCATCGACGCATCTCAGGAGTATGCCATCAAAATTTATTCTAAAAAGTATGTTAGCAATCAACACGTATTAGTTTGGCTTCATCTCGAGTGTCCTTATCTCCTTGAGATTCATTGTAACAGGGAATTTCCCGGACCTTAAATAGAATATGATATCTTTGTACCATTTTGAATCAACTAATGGTTCTCCGACTGAGATTGAAATCATCCCATCGAATGAGTCCCCATTCGCAATAAGATTTCATAAACCTTTTCCTTTTATTTCCTTCAAAGTTTTAATCTCGATATCATACTCTTGAATTTTTGCTAACTAGTTAGCCCATTTCCCTTGTCTCAACTGTTGATTTAGAAGCATCTTGACTAGTGATGAGGGAATATAATTTATAACATGGGAGTTTAATATATATGCCTGAAAGTGTGCCACAAATTTTACAAGAGACAAAGCTTGTTTCTTGAGTTCTGAATACCTCAACTCATATTCATGTATGGTTTTTCTCATAAAACTTATCGAGATTTGTTATTCGTTGCTATTTTTCTGAGTGAGGATGAACACAATGACTACCTCTATAGAAAATAAATAGATAATAAAATATCTCTGAAAGTCTAGACTAATGAGGAAGGTAGCAGTGGTGATGGCCCCTTTGATATTGTTGAATACTTCCAAGGTATATTTTTTCCACTCAAATATCTGCCCCTTTTTCAACAACAATTTTATAGGTTTTATGATGCTTGCATAATCAGGGACAAATCTTTGAACAAAATTGATTTTCCCAAAGAATGATTGGACTCCCTTTTTAGACGTCAAGGGGTTGAATTCATTAATTTATTTAACTCATTCTGTATCTATGTAAATCTCTTCCATGCATACAATGTATCCCAACAACTTGCCTTGACTCACATCGAACAAGCATTTCTTTGGGTTAAGAGAAATGTTGTATAATTTACATCTTTCAAAAACCTCTTTTAAATGATGGATGTGATCCTCCATTTTGTTTGAATGTCAAGTCATCTTGATAGTCTACCATAAAAGTTCCTATCAATCCACTGAATGGATGATCCATGGCCCTTTGGAAAGTGGCTCCAACATTCTTCAAACCGAAGGGAATTCTAGAATATGCATATGTTTCCCATGGTGTGATAAATGTTGTTTTTTCTCTATCATCCTCAGCTACTAAAACCTGATTATATCCAGATAAACCATCCAACGTAGACATGCAGGATGATCCAATAACTTGTTGTAGTAGAAAATTCATGTTGGGAAATGTAAAATTATCTTTTATGCTCGATTTGTTAAGATATCTGAAGTCAACGCACATTCATATTTCCCCGGTATTATTCCTAAAAATCATTGGATTTGAAAACCAGTTTGAATATCTGATGGGATAAATTATCCTTGCCTTCTTCAACTTCTTGAATTCAATTTTTACTAGAGGTTTCATTTTAGGATTCATCATTCTTATTTTGTGTTTCACTGGTTTAGCTTCTTCCCTCAAAGGAATGATATGTTGGAATATTGTTTTATCATAGGCCTTAAAATCATCATTGGTCCAAGAGAACACATAAATATATTCTTTGAATAAGGAAACATATTGAGCAAGCTCTTAGGGGGTGCAATCAACTCCCAAATTGACATATTTCGAGGACTGATCCATTCTAATATTGTATTTTCTTGTTTCTTGCACCTTTCAAACTGAAACTTCTTCAAGAATATTCTTGTCATGATCATATTTTGTAAACAAAGATTCATCTTGTATACAGTATTTCAGGACGACAATCGATCTATTGTCTTCTTCATCATCATCATTTAACAAAAAATTCTCCAATTGTTCATCATTCTCAAATACTTGTAAGCACTCAATATTATCAGGCACGGATGGCCGAATGACTCTTTCTACCCAGAAATAAGTTTTGCTAAGGACATCGTTTGGGTTTGATAATGAGGCCTCAAAGGCTAGTGAGTCGACCTTGTGATTTATGTCCCTTGGAATGAAATCTATCTTGAAAGAGCTAAAAGATTTCATCAGTTCAATAACTCTTTTGAAATACATCTTAAGTCTTTCCTTTTTTATTTTGTACTTTTGGGTAACCTAATGATGACCAACTTTGAATCTCGAGTCACAATGAGATGTTCTATTTTCATTCCTTGTGCGAGGGTCATCCCCTAGATTAAAGATTCCTATTTTGCCTCATTATTCATGTATGGAAACTATAGTCTTACAACATGGGGATGCGTCATCTTATTTGGGATTATGAGAAAAATTCCAACTCCATTCCCATATTTAGAACAGGCTCCATCGAATGACATTCTCCAATAGCCTTCAAACAAACATTATGGGCCTTCCAAGTCTTGAACTCATTCTAGGCTTTCATTGTGCTCCATGTCCAAGATAGCATAGTTTCCAATCCTGACATCTATGCAATCTTCCATTAATTCATTATCCTTCTTCTTGAAGGAAAATAGTTTTCTGGGTTCACGAGGTACTTTAATCATTACTCTCTTCTTACCTGGTAACATCATACAACTGTCATCGTTCATTATATATCCACTTATCATGGAGAACAACCCCATATGTTGGAAGCAGGTCTACCACAATAATATTAAAAAAATTTATGATATGGGGGGCTACTGTAATCCAGGCATAAAAATCCTTGATTTCTCCATACGCCGACACTTTTCTAAAATTGATTGCATATATTCTCTCACCAATTTCATAATACTTAATGCAACTCATGCCCAATGCTTCCATGACCGCAAGTGGCATTATATTATTTGTCGCACCAATATCAACTAAAATTTTATGTAATGTAACATCATGGTTTTCAATTGAAATGTAGAAGGGAGGAATTTTTCCTCTCAGCTTAGCAGTCCGTGGGCTCTGGTTCTATTTTGGAGTGGTAACAACAACTTGAGTTATTTATGATGGATCATCCAAAAACTTCAAGATGTTCTATCTCTGTTGATTAATATTTACCACTTCCGTAAAAGGAAGAGTTATCCTCAACTTACTTAAGTCCTCCACGACATTATATGTCATTTGAGTTGAGCTTGATGTTATGTGTTTCCTTGTGATTCCAACTGTCACTTCCTCATATGACAATTTTTCATTTTCTTTTTCCATTTCTTTTTGTTTTTGTTTTACTTTGTTGGAATCGCCTTTATAATTTGGTCTATTTACAAACCCTTTTGTTTGGGTGACATTTTCTTGCGAGTTAGGATCGTTGTCACCCTCTCCACATATATACATGGACGTCTCAAATATGTCCATCTACATTGTCTCAAATCTTTCATCGGGTAAGTAATAACCTTCTTTCTCGACCAATTGCTCGTCATAGGCATCATCCAAAACAGTCAAATTTGGAGTAGGCTATCTGGGAACCCTTGGTCTTTGTGCGTCGTCAGTATTCTCGAACCTAACTCTATTTTTTAGGGGAGGGCTCCTCCTTTGTTAGCGAATCGACACTCTTGGGTTTGACATGTAATTATATCTCCTTCTCAGCCAGGTTATTTCGTTCTACATTTGTTTGATGGTTCTATTCATTTGTGCAATCTCAATTCTTTGATTTGTTTCTTGCGTCGCCACAGGATCAACTTTTATGTCAGGTATGGTTCCTTTAAAATATCCTCCTCCCGTCATTTGATTCTAAGCCACCCGAGGTTTAAATTATTTTTTCTTTCTCGAGATGGAAGC
The DNA here is from genome assembly GCA_009831015.1 of Picea engelmannii. Classification (NCBI taxonomy): domain Eukaryota; kingdom Viridiplantae; phylum Streptophyta; class Pinopsida; order Pinales; family Pinaceae; genus Picea; species Picea engelmannii. Next base: position 115,794 of record ML786012.1, on the reverse strand, counting down.
TCCTTGATTATCAATATTCAATCCTCCTATATGCCTTTGTACTCTTCCCAGTATAATTTTGGGGTTAGAACCTATTTCAATCATAATTTATTCCATCTCAGTGTCCTTAGTCATTGCTTCCTCCAAATTATCCATTTGGGATGTTTTGATGGCATATTTTACATTCAAGGGCATTGAATTCTTATAAAAATCAAGAATGACCAGGTCATTTGGCCTTTTTTCTTCTGGGATTGTACTTAAGGTCTTATTGAACCTGAGATTAAAATCGCATATCCTTTCGTTCTTCCTCAACCTAATCTTGGTGAAATATGTGAGGAGGGTATGGTAGGTAATTGGAGGGAAAACATAGTTAGGAACATAGCTTCAAGGTCATTAAACAAGAGAATGGATCTAGTGGGAAATGTTGTATACCATTCATAAGCTCTTTTTGATAAAGTTTGTAGAAACAACTTCACCATGGCATCATCATATTCAACTCGGTGAAAGTCACAAACGTCAAGAAATAAGTGTAGATGCATCTTTGCATCGATTGTCCCATCTCCAAAAAATTCCTTTAAGGTTCCCTTAGGGAGAACAGGGAGCTCATGTTGTTCATCTATGAGATTAAGAGGGGAATCTCTTACCCTCCTTATATTTCCAAACCATGGGATTTCTTGGTTTCTTGTGACATCTATTTCACCTCCTTGTCTCTCCTCATGATGCTCATTTCAAGGTTGTTCATCTCTCGTTGCCATTTTTTAGGAGGTTTCAGGATCATACTTTTCACTTCTAAGTACAGAGAATTTCTTACTTTTACTTCTGGTAATGGGTCCCTTGTATTCATCCAACTTCAATCTTGAACTTGTTCTTGTGCTACTCTAGCCAATCTTTGGTTTCTTCGATCTTGTCATTCTTCTCTTCTTTGTCTTTAGAGGATTTATCTATCTTCTTCTTGGACTAAGATCTACGAAGACCCTTCTAACTCCTCTCAAGTCTGGGCTATTGATATTACTAGATTATACAACTGGTGCAAAATGCTTCACTGATTATTCAATCCAATTTCTAAATGGGGCTGATTACCCTAGGGTAAAGTCATATTCTTTCAAAAATGATGGGCCAGGTTCCAAATTTCTAGTTCATCTCACCAGTATGGTTGCCAAAAATGTTGACTCTTGAATTTGTTAGGACCGAAATGACAACCTCACAAGGATACAAATCCTCCTACATTTTTATAGAGGTGGTACTCCTCTGTTCAAGATTTTTAAAATGTGGGACTTTTATAGAAGTTCGTCGAAGGAAAGTAAAAATATGTATAAAAGAAAAATAGAAGATATTTTTTATTTTATTTTAAAATAAAGTTCCTCAGAATGGACTAGGAAACACATACATTCATACTTTTAAAGAAAATAAACATAATTTCCTCACATCCATCATAGTAGGGCTAAAGATTTCTGATCACATAAAAAATTAAAATAAAATGATCCACATGCATAAGAAAACTTTGACAGAGTGGTACATGGGTAGTTCAAATGAAGATAACGATACATCAACCTCAAATACTTTATATGTTAAGAACCAAACATCAATATAGCATAGAAAAACTTCAGGAAAGGTAATCAACGCCTTGAAAAAGAGATAATTTCAGATAATAAGCCTCTTCGAGGGGGCAACCTCCTTTTACCCCACTTAAATGTTCAAGTACAA
>ML786012.1:69106-81824 GCA_009831015.1 Picea engelmannii | reverse complement strand
AGGCGTGTGCTTCTTGTCGTCGCTATGATAGGTTGGGTCGTCTCGATTGTGTTCGTCTTGCTTGCGTCCTGTTGGTTCGAGTGTTGACGTAGAGTCGAGGGGGTTGTTTTCTTCTGTACACGCGCCCTCACTTAAACACAAAAAAAAAAAAAAAAAATTCACCGGTTGACTGAGTTGTTGTCCTTAGCTAGGAGGGGTTTTACATTCCCAAGGAAACCCATACAGGGTAAAAACCTCTTCTTCTTTATATGATAAGTATTATTTACATTCTTTACATTATCATACATATGAGAACCAACTCATTGTGAGGCTACAACCTCTGTTTTGCAAGCTGCAACTTGCTGAGAGAACCAACTCTCTGCTTTTCTCTAGCACCCACTAGAAGGAACACCAACTCCCTGGTTTCTCTAGCACCAACTAGAAGGAAGCACCAAATCCCTATGTTCAAGCACCCACTTGAACCTCTGAGGACACCAGTCCTCCCTAGAACCTCCCAACCACCCTGTTTTATCAATCTTTGCTACTGAAACTTATTATAGTGATATAATGTTCTACAATGGCTTACTAGACTCATCATTGTTCTATTGCATTTCGTTGCTCTGTCCACCTCACTGCCTTCCTATACACATCCTCTTCTATTCAATTTAGCTACTGCACTCTCCTCCTTCTTCACGCATGAATTACCTTCAACAATAGCAACCATAGCAACCCCAACAGTAACAACAACCCCGTCTCTTCTCTCTACTGTGTATTTATATATTTTGTGCACCTTGTGCATGCAATGCATGCAATACCTCTGCATACTCATACCACACCGATATCCTCCACAACTTGAGTTCTCTGTCTGATCATCATCATGACTCTTCAGCTTCTCTGGTCGTTTTTCCACTCGTTCAGCATCATTGTATGTTATGGTGAGATTCCTCAGCCTCTCTGGTAGTTGAGACTCTTCGTCTTCTCTGTGATAGACGAGCTCACCTTCTCTATTCCAGTTATAGGCTTCAATGCTCATCTAGATGTCAATCACCTCCATGAGCATCTTCATCCCTCTTGAAGATTCCCAGAGACTCTTCATCTCCTCTGTCAATCACCTCGAAGTGTCTTCGAGTCCTCTGGCAGAAACCATCAGTGGTTTCTGGAAGTTATACTATGACGTGCAACATTATCCCTTTGATATCCTTCAGTTTCATCTGCACCATTGGATTACCGTGACATTTCACCTTTTCGGTATTTCAGAATTTGTACCAGATGCGGTCCCCAAAATTCTGAGGTGGAGCTTATCTGCACTAGGTCCTTCCTCCATGTGACCATAGGCGGTGATCACTATCTGCGCTAAAAGGCGCTACGAACTCATGATCTTCATTGACCCTGATCGATGGTCCACGATCTCGATGAATCAACGGTCCAGATATTTTCGCAATCTCGCATCTCACTATTGCTTAGATGCAGGCTCTCATCACTCCAAGTCATGATAGGCAAGGCTCTGAAATGGAGTCGGATCAACGATCCAGATCACACCTTGATTTGATAGCTGTGGTTAACATGTGATTTCGGATATCATTGTTCCTACGATGGAGGTTCTCGTCACTCTAATTCATGATAGGTGAATCTCTGAGATGGAGCTCAGATCAACGGTCCTCATTCTTGGTGATCTAACGGTCCTGATATTTTTGTGATCTCGCATCTCGCTGATCCTTATATGGAGATTCTCATCACTCCAAGTCACGATAGGTGAGACTCTGAGATGGAGCTCAGATCAACAGTCCTCGCTCTTGGTGATCTGACAGTCCTGATATTTTCATGATCTCACATCTTCCTGATCCTTAGATGGAGATTCTTGTCACTCCAAGTTGCGATAGGCGAGACTCTGAGATGGAGCTTAGATCAACGGTCCTCATTCTTGGTGATCTGACGGTCCTGATATTTTCATGATATTGCATCTCGCTAATCCTTAGATGGAGATTCTCATCACTCCAAGTCACGATAGGTGAGACTCCGAAATGGAGTCTTTGTGGTGCTATGATCTTTCACCATGCATCCTGTTGATCAACGGTCCATGACTGTCCCCGATGGACGGTCAGGATTCCTTCACAACTTTGGAGAGTTGGATGACTCTTGAGCTTATCCGCCTTGCAGCTTCACCATATCTAATGGCTATTGAGCCTTCATAGATACCCCAGATCCTACGGCCCAGATCTTCTCGCGATTTTTCCACTTCGCGATTTCGTCACTTCGTGATTTTGTCCACCTTCGCGATTTTGCCGCTTCGCAATTTCACCACTTCATCGTGTAATGAATGTGCAGGTCCTCCCTGATCTAACGATGGATGTACCCTACACTTAGATCAAATTCCCGATATCTATTCTCATCTATTGCATTCTACTCCTCTCTGAATTCATATCCGACGGTCATCGAGGATTCTGAATAAGATCCAACGTTCACTGTTTCTCCTCCTCTTCCATTTTCACTGCGCTGCTAATCATGCTGATCTTTTCCATCACTATTCTTGACATCAATGACAAGATTACTCCCAACTATAAACCTTCCAACACCAAGGTGAAATCACAGATTTGTTTTGCTTCTAGCACTCAGTCCAGTACTCCATCCAGCACTCTGTCCTGCACAAAAACTATGGGCGATTTGGTGGCTATGGTATTGGCAACCAGTGATGGGAGAATCAGAGACATGGGTTTTTCTCGTGCTCATGTCCTCTAGCTACTAAACCCTTGACAACTCGAATTGGGTTGTTATGCTGGGTTGTTATTGGCTCACTTCATTTTGGCAGTTAGGGCATCATTAAATGTAATTTACCTTTTTTAGAAGAGCTTCGACCCTCTAGTGGTCGACCTCTCAGTCTATAAAGATTATAAATACCACCATGGTGGTCATACAATAGGGAAGAAGTCTAGGAAGTCATCTGTTAGAGGGAAAAGACAATTTCCCTCTGTTTTGCCATTTTCATTTTCCCAAAATTGTGTAAAACTGTGTTTTTAGTTTTAATGGTGAATTTGTGTTGTTGAAGATCATGGTGTGCTTTTGAAGAGTGGCCACGACTTGCTGGGGGGGGCACCAACAGTCTAGGTAAATATTATATGAGTTTATTTTTGAATTAGATAGCATAGATGCATTTTTATTCACTTTTATGTATATGAATTATCATTTTACTCCTTTGTTATTTAATTTGTTGTTTATGATTTAATTAATTAAAATAGTTTTTGCAGCTTATTATGAGGAATCTTGTTAGTATGCAATGAGTTATTAGTTAGTATAGCCAAGCTTGCAAGATTAGACACTAACCCTTGTATGTAATTAGAAGATAGCTAGAATTTCTACATGCTGAAATAGAATCTAAAACAGAGTTTTAAAACATAATTTTTAATTCATGTTTTCTTTGACAGAGTTTCAGTGGATGGATAGTCATTAGTATTTAGTTTTCAATTCTAGTTTGTTGATCTAGTTTCCATTTAGCTTTATTTATTTAATTCTTCATTTAGTTGCTTATTTTCTTTCTTGTCATATGTTAGAACAATGTTTAAATTTTGTTTATGAGCATTTTCCTTTTTGCAATTTGAATTATTAAGATAGATCTAGTTTAGTTTATTTTATGCAATTTCTTTCTTAGATCTAGGTTGGAATTTCAATTTGTAGTTAATGATTGAATTTAGTTATGAGTTTGCTTGCGTAGTATAGAGTGCAATTGAATTTCATAATCTCTTTATAATTGTTGATGATTAATGCATGAGTAATAGTCACATGGATATGCAAGGTAATTGATGTTGTTTTCATAATGGCTAAGTTCTCACTGGATTGCCTAATTCACACTTTCCACTTTGCTATTGAATTCAATATCGAGTTTATCTCTCTTGAATTATATTTCATTATTAAGTGCCATCGTGATATTATAAGACACCGGAGACATTCACACAACCATCAACACTATATTTGAGTTTTCATAGATTAGAAGATAGTTTCTTGCTTTCATAGATTAGAAGATAGTTTTCCTTCTTTTGTAGGATAGATAGTCTTTTGCTTTGGTAGGTTAAAGATTAGTTTGCTTGTCATAGATATTAGTTGTTAATTGATTTTATTATCATGATGCTTTCCATTTAGTATATTTTCTTTTGTATTAGAAATAGTTGTGAAGATTAGTTTAAGAATAGAGTTCACTTGCCTCTTAGCTTAGTTAGTTGCTTATTGAGTAACCTTAATTAGTTTACTTCTTGTAGGAGTTATCATAGGTTAGCTAGTTGTTTTTCTTGCTTGTTTACTTTCTTTAATAGGTTAGTTGCTTGCTTGTCTATTTTTGCTTTGATAGGGTAGTTGCTTGTTCATTTTCTCACTTTGATAGGGTAGTTTCTTATTGAATTTCAATAGGTTAATTAAAGTAGTTTGTTGTTGTTATTGCTTATTAGGGAGATAGTTTACTTTTGCTTATTGTTATGATTGAACTAGTTTTCTTTAAGTAGGGTTTTCATTTGTTTTCTTAGAACTATCCATCGATCCTTCGTTCAAAGGTTACTTAGGGTACATAGTTTGAGTTTCTTAGTAGGGTTTTATCAATAGTAGTATTTGCTTGAATAGATTAGCTCTTAGATAGCCACTTCCTTAGTTAGACTATACTACCTCTAGTCCTTCTACCTTGGCATATATTTTTCTACAACTCTAAGTTTACTTACCTCGGGTTGACAATTTAATTGAGGGTTTTTAGTGTGTTGTTAGTGCATATAGAACACCCATAATTTTTGGCGTCGTTGATGGGGAGTTGTCTCAAGGTAGGAAATAGTTAGGAAATAGATCACTTTTAAACCTTAGCATTATTTTGGTGGCGGGGAAACTTTAATCTGAGAGGTAAGAACTTGTGCATCTACTATAGCAGGTTCCCCCAAACCAAATGCTAGTTTTTCTTTTTCTTTTTGTTTGCTTTCATGAATAGACCTAGAGACCCAAAAGGTATATACATTAAATCTAAATCATACCTTTCAACCAAGGTTCCTTCTGACCATTTTGGAGGAAGGAACGTTTTGCTCATAAATTCTGCAAACCGATACTGAACAACATGATCTAGCTCAACCCAAAGAGCTAAAGTATTCTCTGAAGAGACTAAGACAGGGAACATTATAGAACAGAAAATTGAAGCATCAATAGTATTGGGATAGGAGGAAAGACCATTCGAGCCTTCCACAGAACCAAACAATACAACCTTTTCTTTTACACCACCATCAGGAGATCCTAACTTTGTGTACATCATATTTGTGTGAACCAAGTTTTATCAAATGGAAATATGAACTCAGAAGAAACCATTAGCCCGAGGGAACTTTCTCAAATCCTAGCAGTAGCCAGGATTTCTTCTTTCCAAGAAGAACATATGTTGGAAGCAGCCAAAAGTATATATACCTCTCTGGAAATATTAGAAGAATCAAGGTCCTATGAGCTACAAAATGATTTTCCTTGCAAAACTGTGAAGAAAGATGAAAAATTATGGACCACATCCAATGGGGAGAAATCATTAAGACCTGAGACTGAGGATTTCTCGACATCCATCTCAACAGATCCTTTATGCACTTCATAAATCAATCATCCAGAAGAAGAGGATCTACATAGCATGATGAAGGAGAACATATAAATGATTGTTGATGAACATCAAGATTACATTGAAATTTGGTTTCAAGAGGTCATCAAGCCACAATACTATTATCTTCTTCAACACCTTCTGATGCCAAAACAAGTAGGTTGGTTGGTTATTCATATCCAAGTAATTACTGCGGTAAATTTTTCATATATGGATATGAGTATGTTTCTTATCTTGCTCTGCACATGGTTACATTGGAAGAGTTCTTACACTTGAATCAACATTTTCCCTTTCTTTTTAGGTAGGGTAGGATAGTAAATAAAAGTTGCATGTTGTTAGTTTAGCTTAAAGTCTAATGCAGCCTCATTTTACATTTTCTTTTAATAAAAGAACTATGAGATACATGTTCCTATGACTTGATCTCATTGATCTCATTAGTTTATTATATTTTAGAGTGTGGTTTTTGCAAACAGTTTTAGAGATCTCTGTAGGTATTTATATCACCAAGGGTAGACAATTTCAAGGAGATATAAAAGAATAATTTTTATTTAAAACATTGCTATACTTGAACCTTGTTGTCTGCTAAGCATCAAATGAATAATGACATGTTGTAGTCAGCCATGGTTTTGCAAAATATTTTCATCTTCTTTTTCTCAAGGCATCTTAAGAAGTAGTTTCTCTTGAGCCTTCACCACTATATAAGGAAGTGACACCATAACCATCAAGCTTAGAGGTCTCTCGTACAGTTTCTCCAAGAAACATGAGTAAGTGAGTAAAGTATCTTTATTAAAGAGTAAAAAAGAGGTTTGATTAGCGGTTAGTCATGGAAACATCACAATAACTTACAAAAGAAGAAAGTGAGTTGAGCCTAGAGATACCTTTTTGTTCTTTCTCAATGGTACCATCCACTACACACTAAATAGCTTGATTATATCATATCTTTAGATAGGCCACATCCTCTTAAGTACCGCTTACATAAGGACAATCACTAAAGAATATATATAATGGAAATTCATCCTCCAACATAAATACCATCCCAATAAAAAGAAAGAAAATTTTGGTTTCAGAGTTGTCCCCCCATCTTCTTGCATAAAACACTCTTATACTAAAATCTTAAAAGATGGAGGGCTAGTCTCTGAGGGTGTAAGAGGATAACCCACTGGGATACTGAACAAGTCTTATGGTAGCAGGTACCGGCCTGTGGTATGACTAGGTAAACCTGTCGGAGAACTGAACAGGCTTGTTGGCAACAGGGCATTCTACCCAGCGAGGATGGTAATCTGACAAAAATAAATAATAAATTTAAACATGTCCTCATATATGACATTACTTGTAGACAAATTTGGCATGAAGTATGTATGGTTAAGCTAAGGTTAATGAACTCCATAAATTTTCCATTGGGAACTAACTTTGAGACTATCTTGAAACTCTCTCGCCTACCTCTTCTTATCTATATACATGATCTCTCATCCTATAGGTGGTTCCATCTTCTAACCATCTCGTCAGACCAATCTGTGAAATTTAACTCTACACTTAACAAGATGTAAATCTTCGACTATTGGGAGAATTGACTGGTTTCCTATATTTTTTATTGTGAGGTGTCATAATACTTAGGTGTGGGGGAGGAGTTCATGAGTTGATAAATGATAACATTGCCTAGAAGAAGTAAATCCTTGTAAAAATTTATGTGTGTTGTTTTCATAATACAAGATATTTTATCAGTAGTTATTTTATTTTTGAAATGCTAATTTCCTATGTGTTATAAATTGTTGTACATTTCCTTAACAGATCACTTAACTGGTTTATTTTCATTACAACTTGTTCATTACAAAGTTATGATTACATGCCTTATAGAATGAGAGATAGAGGAATGGATTGTGTGAGCACGATGGTAAAAATAATAATAATGGAACACTCTTAGCCTGCCTCAGCTCCTATTCACTGTGTTCATGGCCTCTGAGGAATCAATTGCCTCAACCACAAAGCTCCCAAGACTTGGAGACCGTTGGTTTACACACCACCAGTTGCCAAGAGAAAGCTATAACAGGGTTTTCAAAACTGAATTTCAGAACATCTCTGGAGCTAAGGGATACTCCAAAGAGAGGATAAAAGAGGAGCTAATCAACCCTCTCATAGTCATCACTAGATTGATTACATGTGAAGGTAGATATTCTGTCTTTAAATCCTGTCACTTTCGATTATTAGCTCACTTTCAGTTCAATAAGCCATTGAATTCTCCCTTTTACTTCTTAAATAATCTTGAGAAGATGTCTTACCAAGTGAGGAAGAATGTAACCAATACCCATGACAACCTATTGTTGGACACACCTACCACACTTAGAGGGGGGGGTGAATGAGTGTGGGGATCTTTTTCCCAAAACTTCCCTCTTAAACAAAACTCATCAGTCAGCATTTGACATTTACTCATTACTCATTGTTTTCATTAAGAATAAGTTATATGTGAATACATATCAGCAACATATATCAGCAATATATCATCAACAAATCATCTCCACAAGGAACACAAGGAACACAGGATGTATGTACAATTTTTCTTTTTATTATGGACATCAATCCAGGGGTTTTTCAACAACAACTAAATAGAGTACAACTCTACAAGAGCACAAGCTCTATATGCAAGACTCAGCTTACATTCTCAACACCAATTGAGATTAGGCAACAATCCTCAACATATATCAATCTGTACCATAAACAAGAGCATCAACCATGCACCAACCTGTAATCAACTTGTACCATAAACAAGTGCATCCAACCATGTACCAAGTATATACCAATAATGTTTCAAATACTCATCAATAATGACTCATCAATATGTATGAACATCGTCAACTATACACCTTATGTATGTGCCAACTCATCAACTGCTTGTCTCAACCATGACTAGTTTTGGATTAGTCAACAACCCTAACTTGAAATAATCATAAATTTGTACATGTAATGAATAAAGATATGAAACTGATACACAATGTTCTTCAGTTTTTTTTATGCAATTCCTCCAGGTTTCACTACTTGTAACCTCTCAGAAAAGGAGTTATAGAAAAAATGGCATACCTTGCGGAATTTTGGCTTCTTCTAGAGAGAGACCTTGTAGAGCATTCCCTGCATGAAATATTTGTTGAATCAATACGAAAATGTTATAGAGAATACTATTGAATGTAATATAACCAAAAAAATTGGTCTCACTAAATTTGGATATGTTATGAAGAACTTATGACATTTTTACCCGAAACACCTGTTTTAGACTAGTTTCAAGACTAGCCACAAGCCCTATTTTCCACGGAGTGTATCTCCAAAAATGAAACGACCCACAAGATGGATTGTTTACCACATATACTTGGATGTTCTTCCTCAATTTCATATCAATACCATGCTCTGAATAATTATATAAAATTAGTTATTGAGAAAATGGTGAGATGACCTGTAAATAACATACCTTAGAAAGCATCATGAAAATAATTTATCCTTCCTTCAATTACGGCCCTCTTTTCTTCACCTTCCTTCTGAAATTCAGCTTCGATATCCTTGGTTACCTCATTAACCTATATATATTCAATATGCTCAAGTGTTCCACACCAAAAATGCTCAAGAAGCTCTCACAAGAAGTTCTCCATCAATACTCCAAAATATATTCTCACAAGAAGCTCTCCATTGATCCACAAAAATGATGATCTACAAGATACCATTTCTATATTATTTATATTTTCATCCTCTAGGTCACTTAACCCATTTTTAGGTCACTTAACCCATTTCTAGGTCACTTAACCCATTTTTAGGTCACTTAACCCATTTCTAGGTCACTTAACCTATTTACCTTATTTTAGGGTTAACCACTTTCCATAAATAGAAAGTTCTCCAATACTTTATCATTTCTTGATTTTTTCACTTCTCTTTATTATTTAAATAATCCACCTTGACTTTGTCACTTTACTTTATCATTTAAATAATGATTTCTTCTTTTAGGTCACTTTGACTTCTTTGGCCTTGGGGGCTTCAAGCCTTCATGTGGGGGTCCTTCATCTTCGTAGGCCATAACTCTCAAACCATGAGGAGTTATGTGACATTCCACATACCACTGGAAATGGCATGACAAAAACTATCCATCTAGGATAGTTTCACCAACAATTTCCTTGATCTTCATCTCGTTATTCCACATAAAAGAATGGGTCCTCCAACCATTATTCTAGGATAACTCAATCCGCAAAGCATCTTCCCATGAGGGATTTCACCATAAGGGTACCACTTTGGAGTTCATATATTTGTGCACCTTATCAATCATGATAAGACAATAATGAGTCATATATACATTTTTCCAACAATGAATCATATACCAATGAAACCACATCGATCTATCTTCATCATGTATCAATGACAACTCATTGATCCATATTCATCTGCATTCTCATCAAGGATAATACATATTATATTACATCAATCATCAATCAATCAATCCTTCGACATCAATCAATGACATCAATCAATCAAACCATTGGCATCAATGACAACATGATCCAACAATCTCCCCCTTTGGCATTGATGTCAACACCAATTACCAATTATTGATTTCAAAATGTATATAAGGCATGCTCTACATCAATAGTCAATGTGACTATCTCTCCCCATCAATAAACATCAATCACATCAATGTGATTAACTCTCCCCCTTTGACATCAATGGAAAAGGACCATTCTCATCTTGGGGTTGCTCCCCTTGCTTTAACTCTCCTTGGGGATGCCCCCCTATCTGAATGCCTTTGATATTCCTCTAAATAATCTCTCCCCTTTTGAACAAGGGATATCACTCTAATGTAATGCTGAATATACATCGAACACACTCCCCCTGTGACCATCGCTCCCCCTAGAATTATGTTTTTGTGCTCTTTCTTCAAATATAGGGCTCTTTTCTAGGTATGCATATGATAAATATCTCCTCCTAGAATCATGGGAAGAATAATGACTCCCCCTAAGGGTATGTCTCCTCAATGTTCTACCATATAGCGATCCTTGGACCTATTCATGCATCAAACTCATGCCATACCAACCATCATGAAACAACAATGAAATAAAGAATCATGATCCAAATATCAATCATGTGCCAACATTTGCCCATCATGCACAACATCCATGTACAAAAAAGTATGTTCATCATGCACAACACCTATGTACATCATCCATGTACATCAACATCATGCAATGTGCCAAAAAAAATATCATCCATGGAATATATCAATCATATGCCTTTGCCAATATGACAACATGTGCACCTACCAATATGCCAACCATGTGAATCCACCAACATGCCAACCTTGTGCATCTACCAATATTCCAAACAATGTATCATATCACTCATGATAGGTCTCCATCATGAACCAAGTGCCATAGCCATGTATCAAACAAATACCAATTGTTGTTCTAATCAAGTAGTGCCAATGGTGTAGCATCATCAAGCATATGCCATATATGAGTGTACCAAACATGTACATTACCATGCACCAATACCCCAAAATGATGAATCCTATACATGCATGCCAAATCCTCCATAAAATATCTGCCAATCATCCCGCTAGTAGGTACTTCTACTAATGTACTAGAAGTGTACCAATCATGCATCAACTATCAATGATGTACAACATGATCATTTCATCAACTCACCAACTACATGTCCCAATATGTAGCCCAATACACATGAAAAATGCATGCACTGTGATATCAACATATGATTCCAATAATACATCATAATATCTATCAATGAAACTCAAATATGTACCATCCATGTGCACCAATAGATCAACATCAATCCATACTCATGGGTTAGTGTCATGCACTAGAGATTTTATTTTACATAATCCAATAGATGAACACTTAAACCTGCAACAAATGGTGCTAGAATCTACAACAAACAATGTCAGACCCTGCAACAAAGTGTTATACCATCACATCAAGCTACAATCCATGTGCATAGCCTTTTTCTCAAGGCTTTACCACATATACGCGGTTTGTTGCATAGACAGCTCGTGTATGTACACGACCTATACAAGGTCAACCTGCATATGTACATGATTGATACCACTTTCACCGGTGTATGCCTCAGTAGATGACACTTTTGAACTTCCCTTCAGTCTTTCATTCTGTTCTGGCTGCTTTATCTTCTTCACCCACTTCTGCAGATGTCCCTGCTCCTCAAAACTTGAGCTCTGAGCATCCATCTTTTCAAACATGTCTCCCTTTCTTAATTCATTCCTTCTTCTATCCATGCTATTTGAAGTCCTCATCATGGACTTTCTTCTTGTGTTCCATCACTTATGGGATTTGTGGCCAAATCCACTACAACTGTAGAATCTCATAGTGTTACAATGAACAACAATGTGTCCTACTTGATCACATCTCCAACACCTCATGGTGTTATAAAATCTTCCATTGTATCTCCTTTCATAAGATCTACATTCAAAAGCTTTGTGACCATATCCATTACATGAATAACAATGCCCATGAAAAATACTTTCATACCTTTGCTTTGGTGTCCCAAGAATAGCTTCTTGATGTCTTCTTTTCTTTGTTCTTTTGAAATTTTCTTTGCCTTGTGTAGATGGTTGCTTTGAAACATTGTCTTCCTTCTTTGATGGATTTACCTCATGCTTCTTTGAGGTTCTTTCCTTAGCATGTGTATCTTCTCCTTTGTATCCAAGACCTGATTTATCATACGGTGATCTTTGACTTTCTAAGATCTCATCCAATATTAGTGAGCTATTCAAGAATTTGTTTGACTTTTCTACCTTATTTCTAAGGTCAACAATTTCATCTTCTAGCTTACAACATGACTCTTCCTTTTCATTTATTTGATTCTTCAATAGTTCCTCTATTCTTTTGGCTTCTTCAATTTGGGTCTTGAGATGGAATATAGTTTCAAAAAAAATTCTAATCTCATCATCTACCTTCACATTTTCTTTTTCATTCTTTAGTATTCTGATTTCTTCTTCCTTTTCTTCTACTTGAGTCTTATTGCTCTCCTTGAGCATTTCCTTTAACATCAAGATGTACCTTTGACTCCTCCTAAGAAACTTTTTAGTGTTATCCGAAAGATAGTTATAGTGTGTATAAAAATGATCACTTCTATATCTATATAAACCCTCTT
>ML786012.1:53727-66233 GCA_009831015.1 Picea engelmannii | reverse complement strand
ATTTCTTGATTTTTTCACTTCTCTTTATTATTTAAATAATTCACCTTGACTTTGTCACTTTAATTTATCATTTAAATAATGATTTCTTTTTTTAGGTCACTTTGACTTCTTTGTCCTTGGGGGCTTCAAGCCTTCATGTGGGGGTCCTTCATCTTCGTAAGGCCATAACTCTCAAACCATGAGGAGTTATGTGACATTCCACATACCATCGGAAATGGCATGAAAAGCACTATCCATCTAGGATAGTTTCAACAATAATTTCCTTGATCTTCATCTCATTATTCCACATACAAGAATGGGTCCCCCAACCATTCTTCTAGGATAACTCAATCCGCAAAGCGTCTTCCCATGAGGGCTTTCACCATAAGGGGACCACTTTGGAGTTCATCCATTTGTGCACCTTATCAATCATGATAAGACAATAATTAGTCATCTATACATTTTTCCAACAATGCATCATATACCAATGAAACCACATCGGTCCATCTTCATCATGTATCAATGGAAACTCATTGATGCATCTTCATCTATGCATTCTTGTCAAGGACAATACATATTATATTACATAAATCATCAATCAATCAATCCTTTGACATCAATCAATCAAACCATTGGCATCATTGACAACATGATCCAACACCTATTTCACCACAGCCTTATCAAACTACTTGTCTTAGCCGAGTTGGAAAAACAGGGGAAAATGTGGATGAGTTCATTTACCAATTTGCAAATCCTCATATTAAAATCAATACTAGCAAGAAGACTCTTGATCTAGGGGTTGTTACTCCACCCAAACCATCATTCTCAAGCTATTCCTTTATTGGACCAAAAGTCCAAGAAACTTGTTGATACCCCCACAGCCTCATCGAACAAGAAGACCAAGAAGCCTATTGATAACCCCCCTCTAAAAATAGTAAAATCCTATTTCTAATTAATGGAATGAGGACATGCCATATCCTCGATCTGGGGGTGTTTCCCAAGCTAAAAAACGCTAATCACTGCCCATTTGTATAGCAAACCCATGAGAAGAGGAACTAGGATTTCTGTCAAAATTTTGTCATACTGTCTTTTTACAATGTCTTGGGATATTATAGCAGTAGTTGTTTGTATTGGTATGATAAATTATATAATGTTGACATCATTGTGTGTGTTATAATCTTACTATGCATTTTTATGTTTATGCTATAGAAGACTTTCTATACTTAACTACTCTTTGTGACAAATACAGAGCGATAATAACTGTTAAATACTTATTGCCATCTATATTATAAGATTATGGAAAGAGGAACAGTTGTTTGAATTAGATCGATGACAGGAAATAAAAATTCTCCTATTCACCATGCTTTCTAGTACAAACCAAGCCTTTTGTTAGTATCTATTATTTCTGTCAGTCACCGGTGATCAAATTTACTCTTTCATGTGATTGATAGGGTTATTAGGTAAAATTGTTATATTTTCAAAATAAAATTCTGAAATACAATTTGACATATCTTGGTTGTAAATTGTCATTGGTGTGTCTAGGTGTTCTTACTACTCCCTCCACTCATCCAAGGTCATAAATTTTCATCATGGTCATGTCATCATTCCTTGTCATAAATTTTCAAATGATTGTCTTGGTCAAAGTTCTACTTCAAAATTCATTTCTGAATTAAGGAAGATGAATTTGACAAAAGTGAAATATTTTTTTGTCCATAATATACAAAGAAACAAAAAAATCCTTCATTTTATGCACATGTATTATTATTTGAGAGAAATCCCCCAAATACAGTCATTATAGGAGGGTTTCTGCACATTTGGATAAATTGAATTCAAGTCAATGTTTTAGAGGTTTGGAGAAGCCATTTGCATTTCTTGACGGTTCCATTATGTAGTAGACATTATAACCTTTCCAAAAATACCACTTTAAGCCCAAAAGTCCTCCGATAAGGCCTCCAAAATCCCTCTCAAAGACCATGTTGTGCTTTTGCTAAAAGCACGTTATGCTTTTGCAAGTTTTGAGTAACCAACTTCAAGATGGGACTCTGAACAAATGGGAAAGTAATTTTGAAACTTGGAGGGGTTTTTTGTTCATAACATACCAAAACCCAATAACCTCTCTTAGTTTTTGAATATACTTTATGGTTTGGGATATATTCGATCATCTGAGAGGCCTATGTTTTCAGAAAATAAAAAACTCTATTTTTCCTATTTTAGTCATGTTTTCTTTTCGTGTTTTCCTAACAACTAGAAGTGAATTTTTGAAAACCAAGAGATATTTTTATCAAGGACATATTCAAAAACAATAATACCTCTCAGTTTCTAAATATACGTTATGGTTTTGGATATATTCAATTCTCTTAGAGGCTTATTTTTTTAGAAAATAAAACACTCTGTTTTTCCTGTTTTAGTCATGTTTTCTTGGCGTGTATTCCTAACAACGAACAGTGAATTTTTGAAAACCAACAGAGGTTTTTGTCAAGGACATATTCAAAAACAAAAAAATCTCTCAGTTTTTACACAAGATTTATTGTCTTGTAGTTACAGGTGTCACTTTGATACCTATTTTTCACAAGTTCGACAGGCCAGAATTTTTGCACTTATGGGAAGTCACTTTTGGAACTAATTTTGCAGAGGTAAAATTGTTGTTTTGCATGGTTTAAAGGATCAAGGGTATAATATAAATATCAAGTCTTCCTCACATGTCATCAGAAGCCTCCAAAAAATCCAAACCCTCCAGTTCAAACTTAGAGAGCATGAAACAATGATTCGTCATTTAGTCCATGATAATGTTGTCCTACAAGCCAAGATGAATTCTCTACAGTGTTTGGTTGATGATATGACTACCACCAATAATAGTCTCTAGATGCAATTGAAACACCACAAAAATCCTAAGTCAAAATCCCCCAGGCAAGAGGGAGAATCTTCTAAAGCTAATCCACCCCCTCCTTCGTAAGTTTAGTCATGAAGGGTAATTTATTTTTGTTTGTAGTGGGACTTGCAAAATCTTAGGTGTGGGGGTAATGTTGGGCCCATGATATGACTAATTTTATGATGTTAATTAGATCCTTTTTTCCCAATGTGTATATGCGTTTTCATGTTTTGAAGAAGTTCTTGAAGAGCTTTTGTGTCAAAATGCTATGATCCACACCAGGTATGCATAATTCATGTTTTGCAATGATTTTGAGTTTAAATCGGTATGTCTTTATGATCCCAAGAGACTAATTTATGTTTTGTATGTCACAGGGAAAAATCACATCTTTTTTTTGCTTTCGACACTCCATCTGACACTCCATCCTACAAAAAAACGATGGGCAGTGTGGCAGTTATGGTATTGGCGGCTAGTGATGGGCGAATTAGAGACATGGGTTTGCTCGTGCTCATGCCCTCCAGCTACTAAACTGTTGACAACTCAATTTGGGTTGTTATGTTGGGCAATTATTGGCTCACTTCATTTCAGCAGTTAAGGCATCATTAAATGTAACTTATTGTTTTTAGAAGAGGTTCAACCCTCCAGTGGTCATCCTCTCAGTCTGTAAAGCTTATAAATGCCACCGTAGTGGTCATACAATAGGGAAGAAGTCCATGAAGTTTTGCGTTAGAGGGAAAAGACAATTTCCCTCTGTTTTTCAATTTTCATTTTGCCAGAATTGTGTAAAACTGTATTTTTAGTTTTAATGGAGAATTTGTGTTGTTGAAGATCATGGTGTGCATTTGAAGAGTGACCATGACTTGCTGGGGGGGCCACCAGTAGTCTAGGTAACTATTCTATGAGTTTATTTGTGAATTAGATAGCGTAGATGCATTTTTATTCATTTTTCTGTACATGAATTATCATTTTACTCCTTTGTTATTTAATTTGTTGTTTATGATTTAATTAATTTAACTTAGTTTTTGCAAGTTATTATGAGGAATCATGTTAGTATGCAATGAGTTATTAGTTAGTAGAAGAAATCTTGCAAGCTTAGACACTAACCCTTGTATGTAATTAGAAGATAAATAGAATTTCTACATGCTGAAATAGAGTCTAAAACAGAGCTTTAAAACATAATTTTTAATTCATGCTTTCTTTGACAGTGTTTCGGTGGATGAATAGTCATTAGTCTTTAGTTTTCAATTCTAGTTTGTTGATCTAGTTGCCATTTAGATTTATTTATTTAATTCATCATTTAGTTGATTATTTGCTTTCTTGTCATATGTTAGAATAATGTTTAAATTATGTTTATGAGCATTTTCCTTTTTGCAATTTGAATTATTAAGATAGAGCTAGTTTAGTTTATTTTATGCAATTTCTTTCTTAGATCTAGGCTGCAATTTCAATTTGTAGTTAATGATTGAATTTAGTTATCAGTTTGCTTATGTAGTATAGAGTGCAATTGAATTTCATAATCTCTTTATAATTGTTGATGATTAATGCATGAATAATAGTCACATGGATATGCAAGGTAATTGATGTTGTTTTCATAATGGCTAAGTTCTCACTAGATTGCCTAATTCACACTTTCCACTTTTCTATTGAAGTCAATATCGAGTTTATCCCTCTTGAATTATCTTTCATTATTAAGTGCCATCGTGATATTATAAGACACCGGAGACATTCACACAACCATCAACACTATATTTGAGTTTTCATAGATTAGAAGATAGTTTCTTTCTTTCATAGATTAGAAGATAGTTTTCCTGCTTTTGTAGGATAGATAGTCTTTTTCTTTGGTAGGTTAAGAGTAGTTTTCTTGTCATAGAGATTAGTTGTTAATTGATTTTATTATCATGATGCTTTCCATTTAGTAGATTTCCTTTTCTATTGGAAATATTTGTGAAGATTATTTTAAGAATAGAGTTCACTTACCTCTTAGCTTAGTTAGTTGCTTATTGAGTAATCTTAAATAGTTTACTTATTGTAGGAGTTATCATAAGTTAGCTAGTTGTTTCGCTTTCTTGTTTACTTGCTTTAATAGGTTAGTTGCTTGTCTATTTTTGCTTTGATAGGGTAGTTGCTTGTTCATTTTCTCGCTTTGATAGGGTAGTTGCTTATTGAATTTCAGTAGGTTAATTAAAGTAGTTTGTTGTTGTTATTGCTTATTAGGTAGATAGTTTACTTTTTCTTATTGTTATGATTGAACTAGTTTTCTTTTAGTAGGGTTTTCATTTTCTTTCATATAACTATCCATTGATCCTTTGTTCAAAGGTTACTTAGGGTACATAGTTTGAGTTTCTTAGTAGGGTTTGATCATTAGTAAAATTTTCTTGATTAGATTAGCTCTTAGATAGCCACTTCCTTAGTTAGAATATACTACCTCCACTCCTTCTACCTTGGCATATATTTTTCTACAACTCTAATTTTACTTACCTCGGGTTGGAAATTTAATTGAGGGTTTTAGTGTGTTTTCAATGCATATAGAACACCTATCAGGTGTTGATGTCGACAGAAAATGAGACATGACTCCAAGAAGAAAAGGGATTCATCAAATCCAATGGATGAGATCAAGAACTGATGAGGTATATGGATGAATTCAAGATGCGGTGAGGCTCGAGACTCTCATTGGTTGGGGATATATGTGAAGTATGAGTGGCATCAACTGTGAAACTAGATCTAGCGTCAGGGGGACAACTAGATGTGGGTTAAATTCTGCCAGAGGCGTGACAAAGTGGACAAACTCAGAGATCTGAGGTACCTGGATTGTGGGATACTTGGGGTTTATGGATGATGTCAGCAAGAGTAGAAGGTAATGAATTCCACAACCAAGGGAAACAAGGGTTTATTTGTTGGAAAAGGTTACTAAAGGAGACAACAAAAAGCTATGTAAATGATGGAATCAAAGGCTTTGTACAATTACCAAATGAATAAAGAATAATTTGGGATAAGTGTGCAGATACATAAACGGGTGCCCCAATGTAAGATGTCTTGGCCTGTGAGGGTGCAATTTGCATGGAGAACTGGTGGAGTGTGGGGGACCCATAGGTGGGTTTTTGTATGAGGTAAATGAATGGAGGGAAATTTATAGATGGACAAATTGACTATGGATGAAATGGAGGGTTAATGCTACTCCAAAGGTGCAGTCAAATGAGAACCGTGAGGAGATATCTTGGGAGTCCATTGGGAAATCTAGCAAAATGAGGAGAAGGAGTATGTAGTTGATTCTCAAACATGTGTAAGACTATCAGGACTCCCATCCCTAAGGGGTGAAAGTAGCATGAGTGTCAAAGTGCCAAAAAGGGTCTATGAATGGGACAACTCATATAGGGGAGAGCGCTACCAGGTGACAGTATGTAAAATGCAGCGGAGGTGATAGTACTGTAGAGATAGATGGGGGGATCCTATAGGCAAATGTCAGAGGGTGTGACTAGGAGATGCAATTGATATTTAGAGGGAATGATTACATACCAATCTCAATCATATACCTGAAGGGGTTGTGCTAGTGTGTGATGACCAAGTATCTGCATACATTAAAAGAAAATACCCGACATGAACAATATCTGAAGATAAAGAACATATAATAGTTATTCAATAATTCTGAGCATGAGCATGCATACCTAGGCATGATGTGAGAAAAATGATTCCCTGGGGCCGAGGATGGATGGTGACCCAGGGAATGTAATTGTGTAGATGGTGGGATCCTAATCTCATGGCTGAAGACAGATCGAAAAATGAATGCTCTGAGGTCCTGTAATTGAGCATGGAAGTTCAACAACCCTCCATCTAGCCATGTGTCGATACGATGTTCGATAATAAAGGATCAAGTTTGGGCATCTCCATGTATGACCAGGAAAAAATGTCTCGGTATTCTTGAAAGAGAGATTTGTAAGCTGTGAGTTCCTCAAGGGATCATGTGGCGCCAATGGTGATTTCCTCTATGATTCCTGGTTTGATGGAAATGTCAATTTTCACAGTGGGGGAAATGTTGGCCATGTTTCTTTCTTCAAAAGAATTGGGGGCAGGGATAGAGTTGTTTAACTAGTCTGTATGCCCTTATGGGATGAAATCCTTAGTTTCGATTTCACATATGGAGGCTTGGCTAGGAGGGATGAAGGATTCCTGTGAGAGAAAGAGTGATTTGTGGTGGAGCGTACTCCATGGGTAATCAAGGGTAGTTAGTTCCTCTAGGATATCTTTGTTGCAGTAAACAATGCAAGAATACAGGGGATCCGGGGAAGTAATGTTGGTGACTGTCACTGTGGTGTGGTCTTCAGGTGTTGAAGAGGTAGGGAGGGTATCAAAATAATGGTACGATGGCATGCTTGACATAAACAAGATGATCATACACTGTGAGTTGTGAACCGTGGGCAGGGGTAATATTTCCTGAGGGAAATGAACTAGAGAGTTGGGAGGATTTGGGGGTAAATCCTTAGATGGTCGATCCATGAACCATGGAGGGGTAGGAAGTGCCTCAGTTTTAGAGGATCTGATGTGAACATTATCTGGAGTAGAGGGAATCACTTGTATCACCAGAAGTGGGGTGGTTGGAGGATTTTCAATAAGGGACATTTGGCAACGCTTGTATTCAATGATCGTGGGACACTGGTAGGTGAAATGATCAAGTGATTCACAAAGAGAGAAAGGACATCTCATATGTTCATTGAATGAGGTTGTGACATAATGGATGTCAGTGACTTGGGTACTTGATGACGTGGGTGGAGAGGGGTATTTCTGAAAGCTCTGGCGTATTGTTGTTAGCGTCTGTTGAAACTGAGGTAGCACAGGGAAATGGTGGGTGTAATGGCCATACTCTGAACATATGGCACATGTGAATATGGTTCACAACCCTTTACTACCTATAGTAGGGGGTGCGGTGGCAGTACTAGGTGTGCTTGGGGAAGCAGTGAGCGAGGTGGTCGCTCAAGGGAGTTAGATCAAATTGTGTAACTCAGGGAGAGAGGGACATATATTTGTTGGGTGTCCCTCTCTCTCTCATATTACACAAGGAGGTTGAACTTGGGGGGGAAGTGGAGCGGTGGGCTCTTTATTTTTTCGTCTACCCCCAGCCATAGTGGTGGTGCTGACAAGTGGGGGTGAGGGTGGTGCGGTGAGAGTGAGTATTGGAGTCTGCATCGGGATTCCCTTTGGTTGAGGAGGGAGGGATGGTTGAGGAACCATCAAGGGTGGGTGTAGATACCATACCAGAATGGCGAGCACCATGTTAGGAAGGGTAAGCATTGAGGCTACCTGAAAATGTTTTATGCCTGATGCGGGGTAGAAGAAGGGGATTTGAGTGATGTCTTGGGGGATTGTCTCCCAAACCAGGATTTTCCCTTGGGGAAGGGTGAAATTGAGGGTAAGATGTGTCGTAGGGTTCTCAGGTAATGCATGAGGTAGCATTTCTTCACTAGTGGGACATGGGGGAGTGGATTAGCCTCTTTGAGAGGAACAATATCTCTAGTTTATGTTCCATCGAAAGATATGATACACACTTGTGTGAAGGGATAAATGAATGGTGGTGCTCCATGGTATGTCCCCAACAACGATGGGTCTTTGAAAATTATGGGAGCCATCTCTATGAGTGGGTAGGCATCGGAATTAGTGTGGACAAGAGGTAGGATGTTATCGATTTTGGAGGAATGTTTGGGCTCGTAATGTGAAACTTGGTCAATGGTGATGATCTTCCCATTGTGGGGGAACATCATCATTCGAAACACAGAAGAGGCCACAACCTTCATAGCATACATGTAGCTACGCCCAAACAAGATGTTGTAATCAAGGGAGGCATCGATAACTTCAATATCGATGAGGATATCATTTCCCCCAAGTTTAGTGGGAAATTTTGAAAGAGCCCTTCCAGAGAGGATGGTCATCCATCATAAGCTCTCAAAGTGATGGCGGATGGTATTAGCTCAGGGGAGCCAAGTTTCTGCCATACCGTTTTGGACATGATGCATGTGGATGCACCTTCATCTATGATACATCGATGAACTTTGATTTTCTGAATCTTGACTGGTATCTGGAAAGCTACTAAAGCAGGGAGATGGGGTTCCCCATAATCTAGATCAAATGTGATGAGTCTAGTATTAGCAGGTTCGACTGCCCCTAAGGTGGAAAGCAATGATTTTCATTGAGTGGGAAAGGTTTGGAGGACCTCCAAGACTGACATGGCTATAGGATATCATGCCAAGTCATTGACCAAACTATAATTGTGTGCCACCCTAGCCTAAGAGTTGTTGACATTTCATCGTAACGGGATGCGAGGAATACACATGGGTGGTTAAGTGTTAGGGCGTGGAATCATAAAAGGTTGTCCGGTTCTAACTGGAGTTTCTTCCGAAGTAGTGGGAGTAGATTTAGGGGGTGTGTTGTATTGAAGACTCCACATTTGTAGAAGAATTTTGTGTTCACTAGTGAGGAGGATAGTGCGATCCGTTAGATTCCCAGGGTTTTGATATTGTCCCATCTGTGGTGGGGCAGGGTGCATCTCCTACTAGGTATTCATCACACCTTGGTGTGGAATAGGGTTTTGCAACACCATCGGGGGTGGTTGTTGAAAATACTATCATGGGGCCTATTGAGGGGTAGGTGACACTGGAGGACGTGGTGCATTCATGAAATCTTTCATCTATTTGAAGTCGATGATTTGGGGGAAATGGTGAGTATAATGACCATGCTCACCACAAAGGGCACAAGGGAAGTTCATCCAGAGGTTGTTGTTGGTATTCCTCCCTTGGCGTTTGTTGTTATTGCCCCCCTTGGGGGTTTTGGTTCCCCTGATTTTGGTTTCCCCCAGCAGGTTGGTTCTATTGGGGGTTGTTTCCCCCTAGTCCAAGGTTATTATTGTTTCGATTTTTTCCTTTATTTTTGGCATTATTTAGCTGATGGGCCAGATTTTCCATATTCAGTTGTTCAAAATTTTTAAATTGTTGAATGGGAGAGGGCTAAAAAAAGTTAACCCTAGCATGTGGTTGTCCTTGTGGAGGAGCAATGGGTTGTGGAGGACCAGGAAATGGAAATTATGGATTATTTTGTGGTAATGACCCGTAGGGTACATAGGAAGGCATAACACTTTCACTAGTGCTCAGGGTGTAAGCTGAGGTAGAGGGGGTACTAGAAATTGGTTGAACAATCGGGCGCATCTTGGGTAGGGGGGGAACAACAGGGTATGGTTTCTGATAAGGGGGAGGTATGGTTGTTGATAAGGGGGAGGAGGGTAATAAGGGGGTCCTACATATATCGGTGTATATTGGGGTGTCCCATACATAGGTGGTGGTTGGATGTATGGATTGTGGTGTGTTGTGGTACCAATCAATCCATCCGCTGAGTGAGATATCCCAGGTTTGTCCTAGCCGAATGGTATGGGTCTCGGGGCATCCACTAGTACCATATATAAGTATCATGACTGTGAATAAATGAGGTCATATTGTTGAACCTCGCTTATGGCTTCCTCTTCACTTTGGGGGAAGGTGGAGGCCACATCTTTGTCAAGGAGGGGGACAAGTGATGTGAGAAACCAATCGAGGCATTGTTGTTTGGTGGTCTCTTCTTTGCATAAACTATGTCGCTGACACCATTCGTGAATGTGGTGAGAAATATGTGTGGTTGAGGCTTGTTTAACTCAAAGAGTAGTTTGAGACCATTTTCATGACGGATTGGTAGTTGAAATAAGGTCAAAACTATTTTGGCCAAGGATTCAAAAGTCACATGGGACCTTGATTTTTCGTCCACATACCACTTGTCTAATGGACCTATGAGTGTGCACTGAAGTAACCTTAATCAGGCAGAGTCTCCCATGATGTTGTTTGAAGAGAACCATAGGTGGAAGGTCATGACATGGTTGGCAGGATCTTATCCCGCCTTTCCTTCAAACTTGGGAATGTCCGAAGGTAGTTTTGTAGGCATTGTAGGCCATGTGGGGTTGTGCAATATAGGATCATTTGTGAGTTTTCTTAGATCTGGTATGTTGAGTGTGAGTAGGTTGTGAACCTAACCCTTGAAGGGGGTTGGGTGGGGTTGTACTTACCCCTTGAGAAGAAGTTTTCCCCCTACTTCCTTGTAAAGGAGAGCTAGTGGATGGTTGATCTTAGGAAGTGGACCCAAGTAAAGTGGAACCAAGAAAAGTTGATCCCAATATAGTAGCACTCATTGGGATGTGAGAGGGTTGAGCTGATGAGTTGGAAATAATAGGAACTCATTCTAGAAGAGGAGGGGGGTTCTGCAAGCATCTGGAACAACGAGGATTTTGTGGGTCCCCTATGATGTCTGACTAGAAAAGTGAATGTGTGAAAATGGTGATGAGAGAAATAAATGAACAAGAGACTTTGTATAATTTTGTACCTTCACAATATATCTCACAATCATATGTAATCACAAGAGCATCATACATAAATCAATTGAAACAAAGCATACATGTGGGTAGGTGGATTTTGTTCACATGGGAGAACAAAGAAAACAAATGCTCATGTCCTAAAAATATGTAACGTCCTTTCTCTCAAATAGCACTGGACCTTCCAATAGCACTCAACAATGGGTTCTGAAGCCAATGGAAGAGGAACTAGTGAAGGATGAAACAATCAGTTATAATGAGGGGTAGAGGATGCATATCCTGAAAGAGTTGGCGATATTTCGCAATAGCCACACAAAATTTGATCAAGGTGCAATTATAGCCCACAATTGCCACCTGGGTATATGTCCTAAAATTTGGTCACTAGGTACCTTGGTCAAAGTGCAACATTTATATTTTCAGCCTCAGAAATGGGTCATGGGTTGGATCTCTTCCAAGAGGTGTGTGCCTCAAGGGGGGGTGCATAGAACAACTAGACCTCAGCCTTCGATCCTTCACGGGTATCTCCCTGCCTTATGGTGTAGGAACACTTGAATTGGAGGATTTTAAAGTTCCCTATTTGTCAACTTCTAATGTTTTGAAGATGTGAGAACCAGATAACAGGGAGTTATTTGGATGCCTATCCCTGAGATCCTACCTAGACTAAAAAATTCTTTTGGCACCTCTTGTGGAGGAAAACATAGTGAGTTTTTAGAAAATTTTTAGATGTGGTTATTTTAGAGATTGGGGGTGTGAACCAATCTCGTTTGAATTAAGTGGGAGTGGATAATTCCTTCAAGAAATAGTGAGACATTTCAGAATCCCTTTGGAGGAAATCTACTTCAACCTCCACAATTCGAGATGAAATTATGTGAGTGAGTAGTGACTTTGTGTGTGAGAAAGTGATTAAATGTGCCAAATTTGTAATAAGTTAGGTGTCACCTTGCATCATGTGGACTTCGTGTAGTCCTTACAAGTCTTGATTACCTATCTTACTAGATTCCATTGGTACAACCTTGCGGAATTTTAAAGTCCCTAAACAACTAGCATGAGGACATATGGGTCCTTACTAATCCTTTAAAGTCCCTAATGTGATTTAAATCTAAGAAAGCTTCAAAAACTATCCTAGATTGCAAGCATGTGGGCATGTATGGGCCCTTACAAATTTAATATGTTTAAAAAGAAACTAAGAGGGAGCCCTAGGGGGGGTTTCTACTCTCCTAAATATATATATATATATATATATATATATATATATATATATATATATATATATATATATATTAA
>ML786012.1:17530-53619 GCA_009831015.1 Picea engelmannii | reverse complement strand
GGGAGATGAAATCTTCCCTCAATCGTTTTTCTTCTTCTCAAGATCGCTCTATGGTGTGAGAGAAGAGCATACTCAATGATTGAAGTTTGATTTTTGGTCCCAATGCAAGTGTTTATATATGTGATAGAAAATGATCTTCACTTAAATTTTACAATCAAAACAAGCCATCCATGTGGAAAAATGAAATAAAAAGAGGAGAAACATGGTTATTTTTAACCCCCTAAGTGCCTATGTTTTGACTAACCCTTTAAGTGGAGAGGGAATATAAGTGTGGTGCATTTACAAATTGTATAGAATCAATATTTAGGAGGCTAGGGGCCTTCCAAACACCACAAAAAACTCTTACAATGTTGGATTTCTGGACAGATGCGGGGGGCCTAGTTTAGATAGAGGCGCATGTGGAGCCAATGCGTAGAGAAACAAGGACCTTTTGGTGAACCATGCATAGAATGCATTGGGAAACACAGTGACATTGGCGCACATTCTCAGAAGATGCGCCTGCGGGCTGCAAAACCCATGCACGTTCCGATACATGTCCGAGAAGAAAATTTTGAATGAATTTCTCCTCTTCCAGCTCTGAATTTAGCTCTTTGCAAGTAGGACTGGACTAGTTATGATCCATGCAAGGTAAATAGATAAAAAATAAGTTCTCAAACAACCCAAATAGGGAGGAATCTAATACCTTTCCCCAGTATGGTCACCAATCTATTGTATCATTTTCACCACTTGAATGAACAAAAGAGGGACACTTGCAAGTCCAGATGGGTTATATGAACATGAAAGAAGTTAGTGTATGAATCAAATGACTCAATCACATGAAATAAACAATGAGCTAAGATAATAAAAACTAAATAAACAAAACTACAATGCATAAGGAAATTAGAACCAAAATTAATCAAACAATTGACCAACATTCTTGCCACCAATGGAGAGATTATATTAGTGGGAAAATACCAAAGAAAAAGTGGGACTTATGGATCCCATCTTCCTCCAAGGGAGGGCTCTTGAGTCCCCTATGTGAGTTATTTTCTTACAAATGACAAACTAGAAAGGAAATGGTGAAGAAATCCAAGTTTATTCCCTCAAAAGGTGAGGTGAATAGCTTAATGAGATGATGCTAGTATGCTCCAAGAAGGAAAGAAGTTCCTTGTAGGAGAATAGAGGCAGCATAACAATACAATGATATTATTGAATTCATAGTGTACCCATGGCCTCTTTTTATAGAAAATATTTAAGGAACTATCCAAACGGTCTTTATTGTGAACTGGGGGCCCTTTAGGTCATCCTTAGGTCTTTGACCAGACCCCCACTCAGATTCAGCTCGGATTTGAGGGTCAAATCAACTTGGGATCTGAACTAGAAGTGGGTGAGGGGCCGAAAAGAACTATAAATGCATCCTTCTTAGGTCTGCACATATTTTCTCGTACATAGTTGCGCATTGGGAGCATGTGTGCTTTTCTTGTGCTTTTGACTTGAGCACGTGCACGTGCTTCCTTTGGATTTTGAGTGCATGTCAATTTTATAACCAGTTGTATAGTTTTTGTGCCCTTTGGAAAAAAAATTTGGGGGCTATGAATGAACTATTAGGTGTTTGGAGATGTTGGATTCCTATGAGCATTTGTGGATGAAATTTCAGTGATAACACTTGTAGTTTCTTTTCCGGTTATCCTCGTGAAAAGAGATGCAATTTCCCAGAAGGGATTTTTAAATGAGCCAACCTGAAATCTTGTGATGTCCTTGGGGATGATCACTGGGTTCTCTAGGAATTTAGGTAAGAGGTCCAATCCATTTTCATTCTGTTTTAAGAACTCCATGCAATATTTTTCCTTGAAGGTGAGCATTGGCTTGGGAAGTCTCAACATCTTACGAAATACTTGAGGTGATAGAGAGACAGGGGAATGGTCCTGCAACTGAATAATTTGTTGGCTTGGAATATATCTCTCGGTGCACCAGGTGACCAACTCCTTACAGTCAAAGACTTCTGAGACACAACTTGTGTACGCAATTCCAGATGTCTAGATTACTTCCTTCTGGGCAGAAGGGGATGAGTAGTAGGAATATGCTTTGGACCACTGAAAAATCTAGTCCTCACGCCTGAAAATATTCAATGTATGTCAACAGAACTATTGTCAAGTTGTTGCCATAAGTTTACGAGAGCGTTCCCTTTCTCCCGATTATGTTTAAAATGAATGCCGGAGGGAGATAACATAATCCTCCATAAATCCTGCTTTAATGCATTTTAATAGGAGATCTCCTCAAGACTTTTGCTTATTAATGACAATCCTTTATAACCTGTATGGTAATTTATTATCATTAAAATCATAGTAAATGTGAATTGGGAAGGGCATGAGGGTGGCAGGGACGAATGGGAGAAAAATATGATTTGAGATTTTTTTGAACCTGGGAACCCATGAGTATAAGGTGTGAAATTGGCTAAGTATAGAATGGCATGGTGGTCGGATGGACTCATCGTATACAGAATGAGACTTGGAAGTTTGGGGAGTCTAGGGATCAAAATGTAGAGCTCATAATGTCTTGGTGTAATGTGTATATCACAAAACATGGGACCATGAGAGTTCAATCCCGCCAACCCACGAACCCGTGATCGTAAAATTAGCTAAGTATGGAACAACATGGCGGTCGAACAGAATTGTGATGCGAATTTATAGATGGAGATGAGAAACCATAAGTCTTCCAACCCAGGTACTCGCTATCTAAAAAATGAAACTAAATCTAGAACTAGAAAGGGATAGTACGAGGGAAAAAAGAAAAGGGAAAAATGGGTAAGTACATAAGAGGAAAAAGAAAGGGAAAAAAAAAGAATTTGGGAAAAAAAAAAGGCGAGGGAAATTTCAGAAGTGGGAAATGACCTTAATAGACTTGAAAGGATTTTACTTAAATATCAGATCACATGTTCGGTGCCTTCATCATCCTCTTTTACTAACACCATG
The DNA here is from genome assembly GCA_009831015.1 of Picea engelmannii. NCBI lineage: Eukaryota > Viridiplantae > Streptophyta > Pinopsida > Pinales > Pinaceae > Picea > Picea engelmannii. Next base: position 50,668 of record ML786012.1, on the reverse strand, counting down.
GCAATAGTGTAAGTAGAGGCAACCAAGTAAAGGATGTAATATTTCGCATAGTTGGGGGATGTAACAATGGTGTATTCATTAAATCATGCTTGAGATCATCAAATGAGAATTGAGAAATTGCATCCCAGATAAAAGGGGCATCTTTCTGCAACAATCTCATGAATCCTTTAGTAATTTCAACATAATTGCATATAAAATGGCAAAGAAAGTTTACCTCCCCTTGCAAAATTTGCAATTGGGTAATATTGTTGGGAGGAGGTAAAGAAAGAATAGATTTAAATTTTAATGGATCTACCTTAATCCCATCCTTGGATACTACGAAGTCGAGGAGTATTCCTGATTCAACAACGAAAAATTCATTTATGGGGGTTCAAATGTATGTTGTAATACCTACATCTAAGAAATATTTCCCTTAGATGACCAATATGATCCTTTCATGATCTAGGTGGATATCGGTGTCCACCCACCTTTTCCAACTGGCTCAAAATAGTTTTCTGGCAATTTTGGCCATTTACTATTTTTAGCAGTTTTAAGTTTTGGGGCCATTTTGAGGGCCTAAATGAAGGTATTTCTGGATCAATATTCTCAATGATAGCCATAGGAATATTGAGCCTCCAAAATGAATCTCCTCGACGATACATTTTCAATGGGCTATCATACGCCTAAAACAGATATCGTATGCAAAAGTTATGACCCCAAGAAGTTAATGTACTAACTTACCCAGACGGGGCCCACATGAATTTTGGCGCTTCATCTCCTAGGGTTAGGCTTTTGGATGTATAGGGTTTTTGGAATTCCTGTTTATTCTAAAAAGGCCTTCAGAGCCTCATTGTAATAATCTTTTGGCGAATGAGTGCAAATGTCACATCTCTTCTTAGAGATAAGCCACCACCATTCCAGTAAGCTTGCTTCTGCTGCATTTTACAATTTCATCTTATTTACTTATTGAATAGAAAACCAATTGTACTATATCTTTGTTATTTTGTGTTAAGCACCTGTTAATAATATGTAGTCATTTCATTCTGCTCATAAAATACGGATCAGTGGTATTAGAGTGGTCTGCTCCTTGTTGTCTTAATGCTTATCCCCAATGAGGTCAGTGTACAAAGAGTTGGCTCTAGAGCTTCTTTCTCTTGAGGAAAAAATCTCTCGCACGCCCAGGTGACCTCTCATGGCAAGAGAAAACAAAGATGATGGGACATGAGATCATTTCAAATTGTTGATTGAGGAATCTCTCACGCAACAAAGGAACGAGATGATGGATAGTTTCCCGTAAATTCTTCGACAACTACCAACAGGTGATACATCTTCTTTGAGTAGAGGTGCCACCCCCTTCAAGGTACAAATAAACTTAGATATTCCTATATTTGAAGGTCAGATATATGCATATGATGTAGAAAAGTGGTTGAATATACTAGAAGGTTATTTTTCTGTCCATAACTTTTTGAATAGAGAAAAGATTACTTTTGATCTCCTCAAATCCTTTCCCCATGTCAAAGATTGGTGGGAAAATTTTCGTGAGCAAAAGGAAACAGAGGAAACCTCATTATTTATAGTCACGACCACCTGGGAATCCTTTAGGGATGCTATTAAGGAACAATACTACCTTGTTAGAAGTTATAATGACTTGTATACCAAATGGACCACATTGCGGCAAGAAAGAGACCAAGTAGTGCCATATTTCACAAATATCTTCCATACCTTGCGCACCAAGCTGGGTATCAAAGATTAGGAGCGACATCTGGTGCTCAAGTATCATGGTGCTCTACATAGATACATCCATATCGAAATGGAATTTCTGTATATCTCATCCTTGGGCACGACCTACCAATATGCCATCAAAATCGAGCAGAAGATCAAACAAAAGAGGCAGCAATTTGGGCCTGGGAACCCCTCACAACAAAATCGAGGAAAGGGTGGCCCTAATCTATAGAACAAAGGATAGAGAAAATATGGGAAGTATCAAGACATCTAGTCCAATCCATAAGCAAATAAGGACACCGGAAAGACAAAGAAATATACCAAGAAGTGGTGCAACTTCCATAAGAGCGCTTGGCCCTGCCGACAATGTCGCACCCACAACCCTACACCATTGGACGACTTCATCAAGGAAGTGATATCCATGTCAGCCAATAGTGTCGACTGTCATACAACATCAAACCCTTCAAAGACGAGGTATTGTGTGATTTTTATCCTCTCAAAGTTTGTGATGTTCTTTTGGGCCAACCTTATTTATGGAAATTTCATATTGTATATGAGTCTAGGCCTTCTAGTATTATTATTACCTTGAATAGGAAATTGTACAGGATACCCGAGGTAGTCCCACCAAGTGATATTTCCTTGATATCTGCTAAGAAATGCAGGAAGGTCATCTCTTAGACGGGGAAGTTTGTCTTCTTCTTGATTCTCTCTCAGAATAAGCGAAAGATCGTAGCCACATCCAGGGTCTCTACGACCGACCTCTCCACACAATAGAAGCAGATAGATAAGGTCATGGAAGAATACTCAGATAAATTCTCCTAACCTACCAGGGTACCTTTGCACTGCCAGGTCAAGAACCCCATCAATCTGACCCCCGACACACCACTACCCAATGGGCTAGTCAAACATCGCTCTCTGTTAGAGAATGAGGAGATCAAGCGACAAATCCAATAACTACTCCACAAGGGGCACATCCATCCCAACTCATCACCTTGCGGGAGCCCAATCATGCTAGTATAGAAGAAATATGGAACATGGTGACTCTATATTGATTACTGGGCTCTGACTAAAATCACAGTCAGAAACCAGTACTCGATTCCCTAAATTTACAACCTCCTTGATCAAATCATGGGGTTAAAATACTTCAGTAAAATTGATCTGAAGTCTAGCTACAACCAGGTCCTGATAGAAAAAACAGATGTATGGAAAACCACCTTCAAGTCAAAGGAAGGCCTTTTTGAATGGTTGGTCATGCCCTTTGGTTTGAAAAATGCTCTAGCCACTTTCATGAGGATGATGGATGATATCCTGCGACCATTCACCGATACTTTTGTAGTGGTGTATCTAGATGACATTCTCATTTACAACAATAATTGGGTCAAACACACATGTAGCATATTCAACAGGTTCTGCACACCCTGCAACAGCACAAGCTATATGCCAACTTGGAAAAATTCTCCTTCGGCATGGACAGGATCCATTACTTGGGCTACATCATTGATCATCATGGCATACAAGTGGATCCAGCCAATATCCAAGTCATCCATGACTGGCCAGCCCCAACCACACTCACTAAGCTTCGGATCTTCTTGGCCCTTGCCAATTTCTACCGCAAGTTTGTGCTTGGATTCTCCCATATTTCATGGGCCCTCATCCAAATAACTAGGGGTGGTGGTAAGGCAAAATTTGTGTGGGGCCAGTCCCAACAATAAGAGTTCAATTATTGAAGTAGAACTTGTGCTCAGCCCCAATACTTTCACTACCAGACCTACAACAGCCCTTTGAGATCGAGACAGATACTTGAGACTATCCAATGGGCATCGTTCTCACTTAGCACGACCACCCCGTGGCCTATCATAGTGAGACACTATCATATGTTGTTTGTAAGTACCCTATTTACGATAAATAAATGTACTCCATTGTGAAAGCCTTCCACCAGTAGAGACATTACATTCTTGGGAAGGAGACAACCATCCACACTAATCATAAGCCATTGCAGTTCATGCAGACACAAAGGAAAATTTTGGAATGATTTCCATCAAAAGTGGTCCACATACTTGCAGCAATTCCACCTCAACATAAAGTATAAAACAAGAAGCACCAATCATGTTATTGATTTCCTCAGCAGACCACCAGTCGCGACACTCACCACAGTGCTAAACTCTTGTGTCCATGAGACCTCTAGATGGCCCCAACTCTATGAGACAGACCCAGACTTCACCACCACCTACCAAATGTTGGATGCAAATGCAGTTGTTGATAATTTCCATCTTCAGGATGGGTTGTTGTGTTGTTTGGGACATATCTATGTTCCATCAAGCAAGGGAGAAAAGATGATTTGGGAATCCCACTATGGTCAGGTGGCAATACACTTCGACGTCGAAAAGACAGTGGTGATGCTACATAAACATTTCTACTGGCCAAAACTTCGATAGGAGGTTAGCAAGTATATCAGGGCCTACACTGCATGCACTATTGCCAAACCGAACACTAAGAAACAGGGTTTGTACAACCCTATTACTACTCCTAACAGGCCATGGGAATCCATATCAATGGACTACATGTTAGGCCTCCCATCCACCAAGTGGGGAAATGACTATTTTTTTGTGGTTGTTAATCTCTTTTCTAAGATGGAAATTCTAGTTGCCTACAAGAAGAACATCATAGCAAAGGCCACTGCCAAGCTCTTCTTTGAAAGAGTCTGGGTACATTTTGGAATCCCATAAAACATTGTCTTAGATCGGGTCAGTCGATTTCTCAACACATTTTGGTTGAGCCTCTGGTCACTGCTGGACACCAAGCTCACCAAATCCATGGCCTTCCACCTCGAGACAGATGGCCAAACCGAGGTCATAAATCAAATGATTGTGAATATCCTTCACATGTATAATTCAAAGTACCCTCACACATGGGATGAGAGCCTTCCCTGTGTCCAACATATCTACAATCGATCCCTATGTTAGCACAAGAATTTGCAGCTAGAACAGGCCTGCCTCTCCATAAGCAACTAAATAACCTCTAACAGGATAAACAAAGGCTTTCATGTATCAGCTCAAAGTTCTTGATTAGTCTCATCATATAGAAAATCAAATACATTTTGTAGTTCCATGGCACTGCGGAATTGTCTATATAGCATGGTCTACGATTTTACTACCTAAAATGCTACCAAATCTGTTAAGACTAATGGCACTGCTAATACTCGACGTTGCTACCCATTCTGCACATGTTCAAGTGAAGGTGTTGTGAATTGTGATGGTGCTACCAAAATTTTGACAAGATATAAAGGATGGAACTACTGAAATTCTGACAGAAGATGAATTGCACGTAGACACAAAGGCGGGCGCTACCAAAATTTTGGCAGAGACCAAATTGTGCAGAGTTATTTTTGGATGCTTATGCCAGTTTAGAGTGACTAACTTAAAACTTGGCTTATGAACAAATGGGAAGGAATTTTTGAAAACTGGAGGAGTTTTTTTTTCATCACATACCAAATAACAAAAACCTCTCTCCATTTTTCAAAATGTGCTATGGTTAGACAGATATTTGACATAGAAGTAGTGCTACAGAATGTGCTGCTGAAACTCTGTTTTAAGACCGTTGAACTGGCATTTTTAACCAGTTGACTTCCAGAAGTATTTCCGGGTGAACTAAGATGAATTTTAAAAATATGAAGGAGGCTATTTTCCAAAACGAACCCATGAACATTAAACTCTTTCATTTTTCATACAGGTGTCACGGATTGGGAGATTCAAAAGAATATTTGAGCCCTATGTTTTTAGTTTTCGTGATTTCCTGTTTGAGATATGTTTTTGTGACACCTGTTGTCATCAGATGGAGATGAATTTAAAGAAATTGAAAGAGGTTTTTCTTCATAACGATTTTATCTACAAAAATAGTTCTCATATTTTACACAACTATTATGGTTTGAGAATTAAAAGTGGCATTTGGAAGCCTAGTTTTCATAATTTTGCCTCCTAAAAAGCAGGAAATTAGTTAAAACGTGTTGTTTTATGTTTGTAGATGTTTTTATTTTGGGAAAGGGGTTGGATTTCGAATGGATGATCTTGCAAGGACCTATATGGATATATATTCATTTTACAAGAGGGTAGGGAGGTTGTGTTCATGAGAAATATAGATGAGAGAGCTGTAGGAGGCACTTTGCCTGTGATCTTTGTAACCCTGAGGGGCTTTTGTTTTTGTAAACATTTCTGTTATTGAAGGTTTATGATATTTGTGTTATCAGATTGTATTTCTTGTTTTCTTTTCTAACTTGTCTTCTTAATTGAATGAATTGTACACCTTAGGGATCATGGTTGCCTTTGATTAATGGATTCTTGAGCATCCGAGGATCTGATGTGTCTTTCCTATTAGTCATTGTTTACATTCAAGTACCTTGGATTCATTTATGCAGAGAGGATCTCTGCTTTATGGATGTTCTTCTTTGTTTTATCTTTTTCTTCCTCAATTTAACAAACCTTTATCTGATATGCATATTAATTGCATTTAATGAGAAGGGTGTTTTCTTGACTCCATAGCCCAATGGTCCATAATTGATTTACAACGACTTACTGTCCTTTCCCTTCCTTGTTTTCTTTTTCTTGATCCACAAAACCAATAAATTATTTGTATTTCTATGTTACCAAGCTTACTCTCATTTGCAGTCTCGGAGTGACTCTTGGAGGTCTAACATAAATGGTGTCGTTGTCGGGGAGCGGAAGTGAAGCCAGTTTCCCTGGGAGAATGACATTGATTCAACTTTGATGGTAGACAAAGGAAGGACACTGAATTGACTGTAGCAATATGTCTGGTGACTCCAGGATTAAAGACTCCAGTAGGAAGGATCTGGTTGACAGAAAGATGAAGGGGATGAATTGTAAACCCAGGTATTAGTTCATTAGTCTTCTACATGAACTTTTTTTGTTCTTTATCATCTATTTCATGCTTTTCCCTTCACACATTAAGAGAATCATCTTATGTTTTGTATATTTGGATGATCATCATTCTTCTTTTATATATCCATCTTTAGAAGAAGAAGATCTGCATACTGCTTGTATTGTAGATGTTGATTCAATATCTTTACCTAAGCATGTTCATAAAGATGATCATTGTATTCAAATCTCCCTTGAATATGATCAGCCATGTAACCTAACAGAGGTCAGAACTGATTCCAAACCTATCCAGAGGTCCACACCTTTTGGCATTATTGATGAACCTTGTCATCAACCTATTAACTTTCATGATCATCCCACTGCCTTTCAAATTAAAATCAAAATGAAGATGTTCAAGACTTTAGGGTTTCCCTTTATTCTTTATCCTTATCCTCTTGACTACCTTGAGTATCTTCCCCAATTTTCTGGAGAGAATCAAGTTTCAGCTGAGAGGCACTTGGAATCCTTTGAAACATTTGTTGATCGGTTCAAGATTGTTCATGAAAATGTGATCATGAGATTGTTCTCTAAGTCTTTGTTTAGAGATGTTGTTGTTTGGTTTAAGGGTATGATAATTGATTCCATTAGCTCTTGGACTGAGTTCTCTAATGCTTTTTTGAAGTATTGGGGTGAGAACAAATCATTAGATTCATACCTTGCTGATTTTTATGCTTCGAGGAGAGAGGAGGACAAGGCTTTGTTTGTTTTTAATAGAAGATTCTATGACATTTATCATGAAATGCCTTTGGAGATCTGACCTTCAGAGACAACTACCATGATATATTATGTTATGGGTCTTCATTCAGAAATTTCCCTTCTCCTGTTATAAAGGAGGTCTTCATCCCTAAGACAATTGTTTGAAGATGCTCAAGGAGTGGAGGAGAACATCTGTGCTTCTAGAAGGATTCGAGAGTGGGTTGGCTTTGAAAAATATGCATGCACATGAACAAGGGAACTATCGGTACATTTCATATTTTCAGCAAGAAAATAGTGAGTGTGAATCAGATCTAGGACAACAACAAGGATGTAAGTATGTGTAAAATTATGAATCAGATTCTTCAATGATTGCAGATGTTTCAATGAACAGGTATGCATGTCAAATTTAGGAGAATTTTTCAAGCAATGTTGAAGATGAAATAGTTGATGACTGCATTGACAACTATATGTTTCTAATTGATCAAAATCCATATGATGTAAACCATGTTTTGTCATCCTCTTGTGAGACCTATTCTAAAGAGGAAGTTGTAATGATATATGTTCAAGTGGTTGACTCACCAGTTGTTAATCCAAATTCTCTTGCTATGGATATTCAAGAGGTTTCCAATTTACCTCCTTATGACGAGTATTATGATGATTAATGCGTTTTTCTTCTAGAGAAACTATTTATAGGTTCATCTCTGGGAGATGATTCTTTTCAACAGTCTTATGAAGGTTTACAACCCACACATTTCAGCCATGATGATAGACAACAAAAGGGTAGCGAGTTTGCTGAAGGAAATTCTCTACCCCTGTGCTTTTATTCATTCCAATTTCTGAAAGAGAGAATTCACCATCTTATAAACCAACAACCTTCTGAAAATGTTATTGATCCCATAGTTTGTTATGCGGAAGGTTTTACCAATTCAAGTTTTCATCCATCAAGTAGTTGTGAATTTGAAAGTGAAGATGATGAAGATATAAATATTTTAAGTGATCATGGATATGAGAATAGTCAGGCAGTTTTCTATTCAAACCATTCATTTCCTAAAACATTATTTCAAGAACAAGTTGGTCAACAAACAATTTTCCTTTGTTGCTTTGAAAATCAAAATAACATTTCTTTTGAAGGACATCAAGGATCATTTTCAAACTCTTTCCAGACCGATGGGGAGTATAAAGGATTGAAACAAAAAAAAACATATGAAACTGAAGATAATTGTTTTATATGTGTTGATCAACAAGAGGTTTTTCTTCATGAGATGCAAAATCCTTTTGCAGCATGTTTGCAGTCAATGAGTGAGCTTAAGTTTTCAGATTTGGTCAGTGATGAAACTAATTTCAAACTCTTATATGCATTGACTTTAATTAGGTATTCCTTGTTGCCTTTGAAAAAAAACATGCAAAGGATCCAACCAGTGGAAGAGATGCTTTCATGGTTGCATTGGATTTTTCATTTCACTTGATCAAACAACTCAGGGTCTTGATTAGGGTAGGTAGTTTGTGTGAAATAAGCTCAGCACCCTGAGCATCTCTTTCATTAGTTAGTTTTCAGTTTGCATTTGGTTTCAATTGAAGGTCACAGGTTAGAGCAGTTTGCAGAGGTTAAAGGTTGGGAGAAGCCCAATGGATAAGGAACTGAAACTACAATAGTTCTTAGAACCTCATAGGGAGGACTCTATCCCCTATGGATCCTATGTTAGCACAAGAGTTTGGAGCTAGAAGAGGCATGCCTCTCCATAAGCAACTAAATAAACTCTAACAAGCTAAACAAAGGATTTCATCTATTAGCTCAAAGTTCTTGATTAGTCTCATCATATAGAAAATCATAGACATTATGTAGTGCCATGGCACTACAGAATTGTTTATATAGCATGTTCTTTCATTTTACTACCTAAAATGCAACCAAATCTGTTAATATTAATGGCACTAATAATACCCGAGGTTGCTACCCATTTTGCACATCTTCAAGTGAATGTATTGTGATTTGTTATGGCGTTATCGAAATTTTGACAGTATATATAGGAGGACACTAACAAAATTCTGGCAGAAACAGAATTGCACGTAGACACACAGGCGGGTGCTACCAAAATTTTGGCAGAGACCAAATTGTGCAGAGTTATTTTTGGATGCTTCTGCCAATTTTGAGTGACTAACTTAAAACTTGGCCTATGAACAAATGGGAAGTAATTTTTGAAAACTAGAGGAGGGTTTTGTTCATCACATACCAAATAACAAAATGCTCTCTGGGTAAAATCATGAAGATGGGTTACACTTTTGCTTGTTTTATGAGAAACAAAATTGTATTTTCATAAGTTCTTCAACTTCTGGCATACAAAAGTATTTTTTTTATTGAGAATTTCACTTTACAGTAAAAACAAAACTTGTAAAGAATTTTGTTAGCTTTCCAATGACTATTTTTCAAATATTTTTAATCACAATTTGATATGTCAATTTGACAATTGTTTAATAGTATGTTCCTTAAACATGAAAGTAATGATAATGAGTAACTTTTTTCTACAATAATGTATCTATTATTAAACTTGTGTTTTTAAGAAACGAAATTTACTGCAACAATCTATAGAGACTCTATTTTATTATGACTATAATTTTGAATCTAACGGATGAATATTATAATTTCTAGAATTTTTTTAAGTTGACCAAGCTGAAAATATTGCAAATTTTAAACACATATTTTTCTACACCTTGTATCTATCTTAATTTTTACTTAAAACTAAAATCTAAATATACCCTTTTGAAAAGAACACTTTAAGGATTATGAATATATATTTTTTTAAATTTTCCACTGTATATTTTTAGAGATAATGATATTTCATTTCACCGAATCATAATGTTTGCTAAAAATATTATGCAGTGATTTTTTTTAAAAAATAAATAAAATTAGATAAAAATAAAGAAAATGAAAACAAATTATATTAATTGAAAGTAGATTCAATTTTGGAAATGATGGTGTCATTTTCAAAACCAAATTCTGAGTATTTGTAGGAGTCCGCAACCTCCAAAGTTCATGTAAGATTGGGGGAATTCTCTGGTTTCTGAATACAGTCCCAATTTTTAGTTTTCAGCCGAAATAATATTTCGGCCGAAAAGTAATATTTTTCGGCCGAAAGGTTTATTTTTAACGGATTCTTACCGCAGGAAAAATAAACATCTGGAAAATCTTTTACACGACTAGCGAGGGCAACATTAGGGAATCATTTGATTTGACGTGCAAAATTTCGGCCGAACAATGTTTCGATCGAAAAAGCCTATCTTTCGACCAAAAGAAAAAAGAGTTCGCCCGAAAAATTGCCGCTAGAAATTTTTGAGATCTGATTGTCAGGAAAGTGTTACCCAACTTCATGATTTTACCCCTCTCCATTTTTCAAAATATGTTATGGTTAGAGAGATATTTTCCATAGAAGTGGTGCTACAAAATGTGTTGTTGAAACTCTGTTTTAAGACTGTTGAACTGACATTTTTGACCAGTTGACTTCCAGAAGGATTTACAGGTGAACTAAGATGAATTTTAAAAATCCGAAGGAGGCTATTGTCCAAAACGGACCCATGAACATTAACCACTTTCATTTTTCACATAGTTTTCATGGATTTGTATATTCAAAATAATCTTTTAGCCCTATGTTTTCAGTTTTCGTGATTTCCTGTTTGAGACATGTTTTTGTTACACCTATTGTGGCCAGCTGGAGATGAATTTAAAGAAAACGGGAGAGGTTTTTTTTTCATAATGAGTTTATCTACAAAAACCGTTCTCATATTTTACACAACTATTATGGTTTGACAATTACAAGTGGTGTTTGGAAGCCTAGTTTTCATAATTTCGCCTCCTGAAAAGCGGGAAATTAGTTAAAACGTGTCATTTTATGTTTGTAGTTGTTTCTATTTTTGGAAAGGCGTTGGAGTTTGAATGGGTGAAATGGAAAGGACCTATATGGCTATATATTCATTGTACAAGAGGGTGGGGAGGTTGGATTCATGAGAAATAGAGATGAGAGAGTTGTAGGAGGCACTTTGCTTGTGATTGTTGTAACCGTGAGGGGATTTTGTTTTTGCAAACATTTATGTTATTGAAGATTCATGATATCTATGTTATCAGATTGTATCTCTTTTTTCATTTTCTAACTTGTCTTCTTACTTGAATGAATTGTACACCTTGAGGATCATGGTTTCCTTTGATTAATGGATTCTTGAGCATCTAAGGATCTGATGTATCTTGCCTATTAGTCATTGTTTACATTCAAGTACCTTGGATTCATTTATGAAGAGAGGATCTCTGCTTTATGGATGTTCTTCTTTGTGTTATCTTTTTCTTCTTCAATTTAACAAATCTTTATCCAATGTGCATATTAATTGCATTTAATGAGCAGGGTGTTTGCTTGACTCCATAGCCCAATGGCCATCATTGATTTACAGTAGCTTACTATCCTTTGCCTTCCTTGTGTTCTTTTTCTTGATCCACAAAACAAATAAATTATTTTTATTTCTATGTTACCAAGCTTACTCTCATTTGCAGTCTGGGAGTGACTCTTGGAGTGATAACACCCTGGATAGCTCGTCGGCCACAACCCCTTTCAGGTGGGGTTGGGATTCCAACCATTTGGTCCCATAGATGTTACACTTCCCCTAGAGGTGACCTCGACCAACTCATCTCCTGCTCCAATAGAAGTGGACAAAGCCACTGGTTCATTGAAAGGATCTAGCACATCCACCAAGAGGTTCAGTATATCCTACAAAAGTCCAATGACAAGTACAAGTAGTGCCATCATCAACATCAGGTGCCACATAAGTTTCGGGTGGGTGACAAAGTTTGGCTACACTTGCAAAAAGAAATCCTTACAAGACCCCATCAGAAGCTTCACCCACTCCGTTATGGGTCATACACCATCACCAAGGCCATGGAGGATAATGTGTTTGATCTCAACATTCCTCCTTTCCTTGGCCTGCACCGAGTGTTCAACGTGGATCTGCTTGACCCTTATTTCCCACCATTATTGGACACCTCAGACGTAGCAGAACAACTGACACCAATAGAGCTTAACCTTGAATGCATACAACAGGAATCCAATGATCATATTTTGGACACACATATCAAGGGAACTCCACAATAAAGGATCCAACTTTATCGAGTCATCAAAGCAGGGCAACTCTTGCACCAAGGCAAGTGGCTCACTCGGGGACAAATTCAACATAAATTTCCTCATCTGGGGGAAATCAATCTAATGGATACCATTGATTATAAGTAGTGAGTATTGATCTAGGTGGATATCAATGGCCACCCACCTTTTCCAACTGGCTCAAAATAGTTTTCTGGCAATTTTGACAATTTACTATTTTTAGTAGTTTTAACTTTCGGGGCCATTTTGTGGGCCTAAATGACGTTTTTTCTGGATCAATCTTCCCAATGATAGACAAAGTAATATTGAGCCCCCAAAATGAATCTCCTCAATGATACCTTTTCAACGGGCTATCATACGCCTAAAATGGAGATCGTATGCAAATGTTACGACCCCCAGAAGTTGATGTACTAACTTACCCAGACGAGGCCCACATGACTTTTGGCTCTTCATCTCCTAGGGTTAGATTTTTGGATGTCTAGGGATTTTGGCATTCCTTTTTATTGTAAAAAGGCCTTCAGAGCCTCATTGTAATAATATTCTGGCGAATGAGTGCAGCCGTCACATCTCTTCTCAGAGATAAGCCGCCACCATTCCAGCAAGCTTGTTTCCACTGCATTTTACAGTTTCAGCTTATTTACTTATTGAATAGAAAATAGGTTTAAATGTATCTTTGTTATTTTGTGTTAAGCACCTATTAATAATATGTATTCATTTCATTCTTCTCATAAAATTTGGATCATATCAACAAGCCAAGTGAGTTGGAAAGTCATCGAGATAGGGTTCAACAATATGGTTGATGTCGTGGAAAGCATACGAGATGGCCCGTTGAAATGTGGCTCCATCATTTTTAAGGCCAAAAGGTAATTTCCAATAGGAGAAATTCCCCCATGGGAAGATGAAGTTTTTTTTGTGTTGATCAGTAAGTTAAATATTGATCTGGTTATATCCAAAAAAAACATCCATAAAAGAGAAAATGACACTTCCAGTGCAATTATCGATGAACTGGTCGATAAAGGGCGTAGGGTAATTTTCCTTCGGACAAGATTTATTTATATCACTATAATCGACACAAAAATGAATATTCCCTTATTTCTTGGTGACCAAAATGATGTTGGAAACCCATTCGGTCAGAGGTACGGGATAAATAAAACCATATTTTAGTAACGTTTCTACTTCTTCCCTTATTGTTGCATTTTTCTTGGGATGAAGTGGGCGAAGTTTTTGTTTCATAGGTTTAACTCTAGGGTAAGTTTTGATTTCATGCACAATGATCGAAGGATAGATCCCTGAAATTGATTCATAGCTCTAGGCAAAGATGTCACGAAATTATTTAAACAAGGCAGTGTAATTTTCATTTTCTTATGTTGAACAATTTGCACCTAGTTGTATGTTTTCCACAATACCTTCTTTTGTGGATATGTCAACACTGATTGTTTGAGATATGTTTCCAAAATTCCACTTAGATATTGCATCCTGAGTAATTATTGAATATTGGGGAGTGTCGACAATATCGGTGAGAAACATAGCTGAAATATATTTCTCCATCTCATCCAAACTGAGAAGAAAGGATGAATGATGTTCGTTTTCATCCCATGGTGCCTCCTCGATACTAATCATTTCTATAATGGATTCATTGGATGAAAAAATACATAGGATGTAATCAAAAGTGGAGGATAGGGAATCTAACCAAGATGGTAATGAACAGGAATTAGACACTAGCAGATGTTGTTCATCAAGTGAGGGAGAGGCAGATTGAATGGTATCGTACTTGGCCTCCGCAAGACTAAGTGGCATAGTGTCACCTAGTGAATCAAATTCTAAGGGAATAGGTATGATCCATGGATCAGATGATTTGAGTGATTGATGTACCATAGTCGAAATCATATTAACCATTGTGATATGTTGTGTGGTTGGAGGAATAGGTGTTAGGAAAGTGCCCATGAGTGAAGAATATTTTAGTAGACCTACCCCTACACTTTCATAAGTAATCTTTGAATCCCCCAAAAAAGGAATATTGTTGGTTTTTTGAGTGCGAGCATCAGGGGTACAGTAATCTAACTGATCAATGGTCACAATTTTTCCTTGTTGAGGAAATTAGATGCATCAAAATACCGATGAAGCGACAAAAATCATAGCGTAGAACCAACTTCTTCCTAGAAACAAGTTATAATCGAGGGGAGCATCGACTACTTCTCTATCGACATAAACAGTTTCCCCCTAGTTGAACGGCTAAGGATTGTAACAATCCATGAGGTCGGAAACCTCTTCCATTAGATGATTTTAACATGGTGGGAGATTGAAAAAGACCATGTGATTTAAGGCCCTTCTAGCAAGATAAGGACATGACAAATGTTGATTCTCCCTCATCCAAGATCGTGCAATGAATATGTTAATTATGGACAATGACATCAATTTGGAAGGAAATTTGGTGAGAGAGTTATGATTTAAAATTATCCAGATTGAACATCATATTATTTGATGACTCGGGATCTATAGCTCCAATGGATTCCAAGAGATTTCTACGTTGGCTAGGGTAGTGTTGTAGAACTTTGAGAGCCGACATGGCACAAGGTGCTTGGGCCAAATCTTCAACAATGTTGTAGTTTTGGGCAGCACGAGAGTTAGGATTAAAGGTCAACTTTATAATTTTTCTCTTGGGTGGACGTAAGATAGAGTCAAAATTTGGTTTCTCAATCTGGAGAGGTCCAGATAGAGGAGTAGCTGAAGTAGAAGGTGGATCATGTGTAGTTCCATTAGTTCCATTTTCCTTATTGGGTTTACCTAGTGGTGTGTCATATGTCGTAGTGTGAGTGGTCAAATATACACCATTAAACATATAAATGTGTGCATTTGATCAAGAATCCTCGTTAGGAGGATGACCTGGGTTACCTCCTTGTGAAGGTGTAGGATTTTGTGCAACCAGTGATTGTTGTTGTGGAAAAGAATGTGTCAAGATAGTGGGTTGAGAATTTCCTTTAAATAATTTAGAAATTTCTTCACAGTGGGGATAGTCTCGTGTGTAGTGATATCCAACAGATATTAGACATGGAAATTTTAGTTTGTGTTGTGTTTTCTTTTCAGTAATAGGTGGTTGTGCATTTGTTTTTGTATTTTCAGTTTGATTATTATTTTTCTTGGGTTTATTATTATTTTTATTTTTCCCCCTAATTGTTGTGGTGAAGCAGATTGGACTGTATTCACTTCAAATACTTGAGTAGGGGTGTATTTTGATGAGAGTGGAGTATGCATGGTAGTTGAGGAAGTTATTGAGTATTTGGTTGTGCCATTCAATTGTGAACCAGATTGGGTTTTGACGGAACTGATAACTCCATCTGAATGAAAGGTGGAGGATGGTTTTGATGGATCAGTTGATTTGCATGGATCATTTGGGATCAATTCATACAAAGTACCAGATTGAGAATAAACCAAATCCAAATACTTGTCATGAGTAATGGCTTCCTCTTTTGTGACTACACCACCCATGGCTACATTGCAAGTAATGGGACGTAATATATATTTTGTGAACCATTCAACCAACAAATGGTCGAGAATGGTTTATTTGATCAACCATCGTCGTCGTATCCATTCATGATATGATCATAAATATGTACAGAATTATTCTGATGAAGGGAGGTCAAGATTTTCATGCTGGTTTCATTTCTGATGGAAAATTGGAAGTGGTTGAGGAAAGCCATGGAAAGTGAATTAAAATCTTGAAAAGTTTCACGTTGTAACTCGATGTATCGTTTATCCATTGAATGCGTAAGTGTACACTGGAAAAGATGTAAATGGATAGATTCATCCATCATTTAGTTTGATGAACACCATATATTAAACGTCATGATGTAATTATTAGGGTCCTCTCCAAGTTTGTCATTAAATTTTGGAATATCAGAAGGTAATTTGGATGGAATGACTAGCCAAAAAGGGGAGTGTAATATGGGAACATTTGTTAATTTTGATAGATCCAATATATATAAAGTAGATAAGAATGGTAATTATCGATTGGATTGAGGATGATACTAGTGTGGCATAGGAACACCAGTAGGACCGTAAGCTGGTTGTGGTGGATAGTTGTATCCAGAAGGTCCTCCCATATGTTGTTGTTGTGGATTTTGATTAGCAAAAGTGGGATTCATTTGCTAGGGAATTTGCATAAAAGGAGAAGGAAAACCCATTTGGACCTGGGGAGGATAAATAGTGTAACCCAGGGGATGATAGCTAGCTTGACCTTGAGGTGGGTAACCAAGCTTCCCCTGAGGAGGGTAAATAGGTTGAAATTTCCCTTCGAGAGGAAAGGATGGTTGGCCTTGAGGACCCCAAGTGGGATTTGAGACACCTAGGAAGGGTTGTCCAGAATATAGTCCAAAAGGATTGGGATTTAGGGTTCCTCCGTGTGGGTTTAGATTGGAAGATCCTCCCTAATGTGGTTTATTAAAAATTCCTCCCTGGGGTGGTCCCCAGGATTTTTGTGGGTTTCTGGTAAAATAAAGTTGAAATTTCCCCCCTGCCATAGGTTGGGTAACAATTGGGATTTTTTTGGTGAAAGGGGGTTTCCCCTTAGTTGAGATTTGTCTGATGAAAGGGGGTTTCCCCCCAGTCAGGATATGTCCACTATACAGGGGTTTCCCCCCAGTCAAGATATGTCCACTATACGGGGGTTTCCCCCCAGTCAGGATCTGTCTTGCAGTTCAGTTTTGTTGTATGAAAGGGTTTTTCATTCTTTGATGTGAAGGTGTCCCAATGATATTTTGTGGAATGTATGAGGTCATTGCTTGAAGAGGTATGGTAGGTGTAACCGTTACGATACTTTTCAAATGAATAGGTAACACAACTCATGTTTCACTTGTTAATTTTCCTGAATTGGTAGTAGTATTGATTTTTTGTCCAATAGGATGGTCAACGAGATGACTTGATGGTCCTGCATCTGCATCAGTGGTGGAATATGTATGTAGAGGATTAAAGACTGGTCAGATCAAATTAATTTTTTCATAAATATCCCGACCCGATGGAGTTCTCCGTATAACATGAATGGGATTTTGTTGTGGATATAACATTTCAATAGAGAGGATAGCGGTAGTATATTCTTCATTGAAATTTGGTTGTTCAGTTTCCATGTCAAGTTCTTCATATGGCCTTGATGGTATCCTAGGATAATATTCAACTACGATGTTTCCTAAGGAGTATATGTGGAGAAGGATTGGATAATGAGGGTTTTTCAAAGCTGGATTTGTAGGAGGGGTAGGGCCTTCCTGAACTACTACTAAATCTCCCTCATGACTTTTTATCAAAGGAGTAGCGACACTCCCAACGTCCAAATAGTTTTTGACCTCTTCACGGTAAGTGTCTTTAGGTGAGTTAGGAGGTATGGGTTTGTAGACTTCTAGAGGAAACCCTTGCATCCTATGTGATATACAAAGACCTTTATGAACCACAATACCAATTTTAAGGACAACATTCACTAAAAAATATAGAAAACCAACAAGAAAAACAATAAATTATCTCAATGAACGCACTAGTTGGTGATGAAATCCAACATTGCGTGAAAAAAGTGAGAAGGGGATAGGATGGAGTGGGTGGATCAGTTACGTTGGTGGCCTGCTTAACAGACTTATGCCTTGGTGCATGTTCCCTCATGGTTTTACCCGTGGGTTACCCTCCAAGGAGCCCGAGTGAGTTTGACCAATGTTTGATCCAGGTACAATGAATAATTCCCTTCACCATCACCTCTTGTAAGGACCCTAAATATTATTTCCACTAAGGATACCAACTCATAGTCAGCCTCTGGGTGGGTACAATTGACAGTCAGGTCCGAATGTATGGGCAGAATATCAAGTACTAAATTCTTCAATAGAACTGAGGAAAAATGGACTCGTAAACTCTAGAGGACCTCGAATGGATTCAGAATTCACGAAGCTCTGAGACCAAATGAAAAAATTTGATCCTCAAAATAACCCCCAATATACATTCGTTCCACTAAAATTGGTTAAGCCTCGGAGGGATAATATATGTTTCTCTCTTGTATGTGACCTCGTGTTTAACCCCTATGTGAGAGGGGAATCCCATCTATGCTTATACAAAGGTTGGATTTTCTCTCCCTATCACAAGATTCTGAGTTTGTCTTGAATTCTTTGGAGATTTATTCTCACATCCTATTCCAAATCTCTAGTCCTAGTCTACTGTTGGTGTAAAGATCTAAAAAATAAAAGTTTATAGTTCAATTTTAATTAGTGCTTATTTTTGTGGTTGTTTGTTACACAAGGGTGAATTATAGTGAAACTGATGATGTTTGAGACTCGAATCCACAAGAAGGTAAAAATAATGATATTGAAAATTCTTTTCAATGAACTTCTAGTTACGGGAAGGAGAAGATTTTGTTTTCTTTTAATTACTAAAAAACACTCAAGAATGAAAAATTGTATGCTATTTTGTTCCCAAATATGAATTCACACAATTTCCAAATTATCACAAAAAAAATTTAATATCCAAAACCAATGCATATGAATAATGCTTTGTTTGATTGTGGATGCAAACTATGGCATTTGTCTAATGCTTCATTCTTTCACTAATAATGAAAAATTTCACTATGATGATCGAAAAGAATAATAAGAAAAAGAGAATACAAACATAGACACTCTCAACAGTAACAAGAGACCGAAGGAAAAACAAATATCAAACTGTTCACTCAAAGATTCAAAAACACTAAGAAATCAAAAAGTCATACTTTATAGTCTTCAAGAATTGAGTAAGAGATCAAAGAGAAATAAATCAATAGACTTGTGGTCAATAATTTTCCTTCTGAAAATCCAGTAACCAATCAGATGATTGAGAAGAGTGGAAAAAAGGAACCAAAACTGAGCGAGAAAGGTCAATTTTGCAATCAGTAAAGACAACACAAACTCAATAAAGACTAAAAATAAAGAAGGACAACAAGTTTTAGTCAAACAAGAGCCAAGATCAGACAAAAGGAGTTATGAGTTAAAGAAGGATATCCAAAGAATATACCCAACAAGCAAGAAACCCTTAAAATTTCCAAAAAGAGTAAAATCAACACTCTAGTAACTAAGACACTAGAGAAATACAGTGCTCCCTAGAAGGATTTTGGAGAGCGTTGATCAAGGAACAACGCTCTAGCTTGAACTTCATAGTAGTGATAGTTCTGAGGAAAGTCTGAGAAAAGCTCAAAAAGATTAGTAATTCAGGAAAATTCAGTAAGAGGCTCTATGAGACAACTAGCAAAGATAAAGGATATGAAAACTTCAAATCAAATCAACAAGTAGGATCTAAGGATAGGAAAACATTCTCAAACGAACCAAAGGGAAGAACAAACTAAAATTTCCTCCCCAGTAGAGTTTCCAATTTATGTTATAGAAATATTCCTCTACGGATGGGTGAATTTTCCCTTGGATTACAAAGCCCTCTACCAAGACAGAAAATTACATTTGGACACTACACTACTACATATGGGTGGATTATTCCTCGAAATTTTTTCATGCTTCCACTAGTTTCATCTTTTTGTTAAACAGGGTGGGATTTTTGTCGATATTGCCACGCAAGTTCGTCGCATATCCACGAAAATATTTTTTAAATCTAGTTGGGATTTTCGTCGCTATAGTGACGAACTTTCATGGAAATATCGATGAAGATTCGTTGATAATTTAAATGCAAGTTAGGGATTCAATGACCCATACATTGGCTATAATATATCATCCCATCACTATTGTGGTGGTTTATGTAAGGAGACCTTGGGATTCCATGACATCATTATCGCAACAATTTTATAGATCACCACTTCTGATGCTGACCAATCCTCCTAATTGAAATGGAAAAATGTCAAAAGATGGAAAATTGTATCTCCATAATTTTTTCACCAATCACAAAATTTTGGACCTTGCCATACTCTCATCAATAAAAGTTTCCATGTGAGAAGCTTGCTAGAAAAACAAAACCACAAAAATAATGATTTTTTGAGAGGGGTTTTAATCTTCCAAAGCAAAGACCACCACCATTTAACCTCTTCCCCTTTCCCTTATAGAAACATTGTTTTCTATATACGATATGCCATGTATTTACCTCCCATAGAATGTTTTGACCTCACCAATTAATCTTCTTAATTCTATAGTTTTATGAAACAAGAGGGCAACATATTCATGAAATCCTACCATACCCTTTTCTTGATCACCTATTAATCCCATATCGTTTGAATATTTTCATCCGTCTTTCCACAGGATTGCATTGATGGGGTTATGAGCATCTTCTAGGTAAAATATATTGTTCTACCTTAGAGTGTTCAATAACCATGCTAAAAATTTGTGCATACCTCCACTACCAATCAATAGATCTACACCAACATTAAATCTCCTTCAATTTCCCATCTTCCTTGACAACCAAATACCAATAAGGGGAATGATAGGACTAATGCCTTCAAAATAATAGAATTATTGGTAAGTCTCTTGATTGGTATTCTGATCCAATCCTCCATTGCAACTAGATCTACATACTTATAAAACATTACCTCTTTCCACAAACCTTCAATATAGATGAGTCTCCAAAGGTTTTCACTACTAGGGATTTTCTAAAGTAGTACATCTTCTTTAAAACCCACACCCCCACCTTCCTAATCTTAACTAGTCTACCCATCTAACTAGAGGCATGCTTTCTTTTTGTTTGTTACAAAACCAAAGAAAATCGAAGACCTTCCTTTTAATTTTTTTTAAAATTCCTTTAGGAATGTATGCAAGTGAGTGCCAATAAACTAGGATGGATTAAAAAAATTCTTTGATCACCATGGTCAACCTCCCTCCCATTAACAACCATCTTGTGAACCAAGAGGAGATCCACTTCTTGACATTGTTGTAAATCCAAATACAATATTTAAACCCATAGTAATTATCTTTTAATTCAAACCCTAAATATTTGAATCCTTTGATGAAATCATTGAACCCTAAAAGGAAAGAATTACATAGATTGCATGTTCCTTCTCCTGCATTGTCTCATGAAAAGTGATGTATGAATTTTGAGTGTTAATTTACAACCTTGAGGATTTCATAAATATCCAAAACCAATTGTATAATCCATGCACCACTAAGGGATCCATTACCAAACAATAGTACATCATCTACAAATGACAAGTGAGTTAGAAAGATATTTCATCCAACCATAACTCCTTTTAAAACCCCATGGTTTCCTTCACGAATCAAATTCCTACCGAGACCTTTTTATACCATAACAAAAGGAAGGGGAGATAGGGGAAAATGGTACCTTAATCTCGTTTATATATTACAATTTTCTATGGTCGGTCCATTGATTAAGTGTGAGAAAGAAATAGAGAGAAACATCCTTCAATCCAATTCACAAATTCAATCTTCCAACCAACATGTAGGAGAATGAATCTAATGAAATCCCAAGTAACCTTGTCATATTCTTTTGAGAGATCCATATTTATAATAAAATATGACATATCTCTTACCTTAATAAAGTGTATACCTTATTGGGATATACTAATAGATTTATGAAATTATGCATTGTTTAAAAAAATAAATTTCCCCTTGGATATTGAGCCTAGGGAAATAACATTTTTGAGCCTTATTTCTATGACATTGGAAATGATTTTGTAAACTAGTTCTAAAATCTTCAAAGGCATTGGATGCATATTTTTTGGGTATCAAATCCAAACAAGTTAAGTTCAAGGCTCCCAATATCTTCTCTAACTTACTATATTCTTCAACAACTACTAATACATAATCTTCCAACATTTCATAGAACCCTAAATAAATATCAATTGGCTAGCCATCTAGTCCTAGGCTCTTGTCCTTTTTGATGCAGGAGCATCTCAAGCGAGCCAGCGCAGAGATAAAAGACAGCTAGAAAAGCACCCAGCACAAATTTTGAAAATGTCTTGAAACATTAATGAAGTCATCAAGTGGAGGCACACTTGTAAAATGTAAACGGACCTTGAGCGATCTGCTCTCGTCCTTAGTAGGTAGAAGGCATTATGATAGTTAATGCAAGTAGATAGAATTTAATGTGTAGATTAGACAGTTTAGAATGAAAGAGGGAAACGAGATATAGACACCCTCATTGTGTAAATGTAACATAGAATGAGATTATGCCAATTGAGAGCATAGAGAATAGAAGAGAAGAAGCAGAGAGTTATGTAGACGAATTCCATGTACATAAGTTCTGGATTAATAAAAAAGGCTTTGATTCAGACTCACGGTGTTCAAATATTCTCTGTGTATGCATTTTTGAATGTTATGCTCATGAATGATTTACTCTTTCTGTCATGCAATTGCTTTTATGCTATGTATGAATGATTTCTTCTTAAATGTTTGAAATCTGAGAGAGAGAGAGAGAGAGAGTAAGGAAAATGAGTTTCAATTGTTTCTCTGTCTCAGCAAGAGTTCCTGCAAGGAGTGCGCTGAAAAAGGGTTCATAGGTTTGTCTCTGAAAGTTTAGACAGGATAGCTTTTGTTCTCATTCCCTCAGAAGTGCAGTTAGGCAAAGGAGTCATGCAAGGAGTGTGTAGGCAGAGTAGAGTTTTAGGTTTTGTAACCTGAGTGAAGTATTGAGAGACTGTTGTTGCAGGGTGTGCGCAGAGTCGAAGGGAGTTCAACACTTGGAAGTGTTTGAAGTTCTTTCGTAAGGAGTGTGAGCAGGAGTTTTCTGAAAGACTCGAAGTCATGGAAAAGCTCAGAAGGATTTGAACCTTAGAAGGGGCCGAAGGGAGGCAAGAGGCCAAGTACCTTGAAAAATTGAAGGAAGGCATAGCGACGTCATGCCGCAGAAGGACAAGTTCCATGGAGAGATATACTTTGGTTAGTTTGTGCATAAGTTCTCAAGGGAAGAGACGGATGGTCGGAATTCTCTGTGGAGAATTCGTGAAGTCCTGTGAGCCATCATATCTCACGAAGGAGCAGGGGAGTTACAGCGAATGTTTTTTAGGGTTTCAAGCTCAGGAGAAGTAGAGCCATATATTCAAGCCAATAGGAGCCATTGGATTTACCCGTGGATTTCTATTACAGGGTTTTGTGAGTTGAAGTCCTGAAATATTTGCATCAGGACTCGTGAAATCACGAAGTGTGAAGTCCTGAAGGGCCGAAAGGAGCATGTGGGGCCATTGGAATTGGTAGGGAGGATAGGTGGTGCACTATCGACAAAGAAGTCAATTTCGTTGACCATTTCGGGGTTTTGTGGGGTGAAGTCTCGAAATCTTTGCATCAGGATTCGCAAAATCGCAAATTCCAAAATCCCGATGGAATGAAGAACTGTTGAAAATTCAACCTTGCGAGCGCATTGGAGTTTCAGTAAATCAGGTTTTGGGAGTCGATGGGACGTGTTGCTTGACATCATAACTCCCGAAATCACGATAAGGAGAAAGGCAAAATAGAGAGAGAAAAGGTCAAGTGTTGACTGTTTTCAGGTTTTGGAGATTGAGAGACAAGGTGCTTGACCACTGGATTCACGAAATCGTGAAGTCCGATCTCCCGAAGTATAAAGGGGGAAATTTATCGAAGTTATTTGTGGGTGCAGATTTCCCGAAAGGTAAAAAGAAGAGCCAATTTTTGAGAGCTCTTCAGGCCAGTGGAAGAGAAAATATCTTGTGTATGTGGACTTTTGACCTGCAGGTTGGGAGGGTTGCGTCAGGTTTGGTATCAGAGCCCAGAAAGGTTTCTTTGCTTTCTGTAGTAGGGAAAAGGAGAATTCACCATGCCGTCGAGGAGAAGGGATAGGAAAACACTCGATCCACCAGAGGACAGGGAAATGCCGAGAAGAAGGGGTAGGCAGATGCCTGATCTAGCCATGGAGAGAGAGATGCGTGATTTACGCACCAGACTTGAAGACATGGAGACAGCACAGAGGTGCATAGCCGGTGTTGGGAATCTTAGTGATTCTGAAAGTGAAATTGAGGCTGAACATGAAGGGGAAGAAGTTGCAGCCAAAGATGCAGCAAACGAATGCCTGATTAGGGCTATTGCAAGGATGGGTGCAAGAGCAAAAATGAACATTCAGGTTTATGAGGGAAATATGGATGCAGAGGAGCTTCTAGACTGGATTATAACTCTGGACACATATTTTGACTATGAAGATGTTGAAGAGGACAAGAAGGTCAAACATGTTGTCACGAGATTAAAGGGACATGCAGCTTTTTGGTGGGATGAGCTACAAGATGACAGACGCTGCAAAGGCAAGTAGAAGATCAAGAGCTGAGACAAGATGATCACGAAGATGAAGGAAAAATTCATCCCCAGAGATTACTAGATTACTCTGTTTCGAAGAATGAAAAACTTGAGACAGAAGCTGATGACAGTGAAAGAATATACTGAAGAATTCTACAGGCTGAACATCAGGGCAGGTCATCGGGAAAGTGATGATGAAAAAGTTTTCAGGTACATGAATGTCCTGAGATACGACATTCAGGATGAGATGAGCATGATAACCATCTGAACGGTGGAAGATGCTTATCATATGGCTCTAAAAGCTTAAGAGAAGCTGAGCTGAAAACAAGGTCAAAGAGGTCGAGGCAGAAGTCAGCCCAAAGGCAAATCAGTTGCCCAGGATAAAAATCAGAAACCCAAGGAGGACTAGAAGAAACCTCAGACTCAAACCGAGAGAGGTGGAAGCCCACAGCAAGGGAAATATGCTGAACAGAGAGGGAAGCATACCGAACAGAGAGGAGATTATGCTGATAATAATATTTTTCCTCATACTAGAGGTAGAGGAAGAGGAAGAGGTGGAGTGATAACATGCTTCACATGCAGAAAGTATGGACACAAGTCTTATGAGTGTCCAGATAAAAAAAATAAGGAGGTGAGACTCACATCACTGAAGCACAAAGGAAAAATATTGAGGCAGAGGATGTTGAAGGCGGAAGATCGTTGATGATGCGAAAAGCTCTTTTGATACCAGAGAAAAAGGTGGAGAGTTCAGTCCAAAGAAACAGACTTTTTCGGACTGCTTGGAAGACCAAGGACAGGGTATGCAAGGTCATTGTGGACAGGACAATGGTAGCATAGATAACCCCATTTTTACAGAGATGGTAGAAAAGATGGAGCTGGAGATGATTGATCATCCAAGCCCATACAGAGTTTCATGGCTACAAAAAGGACATCAGGTAACTGTCACTAAACAGTGTTTAGTTGAATTTAAGATAGGAGGATATAATGATAAGATACTCTATGATGTTATTCCCATGGATGTTTGTCATCTATTGCTGGGTAGACCATGGCAATATGACAGGAATGTGAGTCATGATGGGGGAATGAACACATACACCCTAGAGAAGAATGGGAGGACTCACATGTTGC
Organism: Picea engelmannii; assembly: GCA_009831015.1. Lineage (NCBI taxonomy): Eukaryota > Viridiplantae > Streptophyta > Pinopsida > Pinales > Pinaceae > Picea > Picea engelmannii. The sequence goes on along the minus strand of ML786012.1, from coordinate 24,901 downwards.
TTCCAATCAAGGATAAGGAGGTGAAACCTTAAATAAGCAAGACTGTACTTCTCATGAGTGGGAAGGAACTTCTTACAGAGGTCAAGAAGAAGGAGGAGCCGCAATTCATTGTGGTCAGAAAACCAAGAATTGTTTTAACTAGCACAAGGGTAGATGATTTACCAGAAGAAATCCAGAAGCTATTGGAAGAGTTCATTGATATAGTGGTGGACGAACTACCTCGTTCGTTACCACCGATCAGAAGTGTGAGACATCATATTGATCTCATACCAGGAGCCAGTTTTCCAAATAAATCCACGTACAGATTGACGCCGCAGGAGAATGAAGAGGTCAAAAGACAAGTCCAGGATTTGTTTGACAAAGGTTTGATCAGGGAAAGCATGAGTCCATGTGTTGTTCCGACAGTACTCAGTCCGAAGAAAGATGGAGGCTGGAGGATGTGTACTGACTCAAGGGATATTAACAAGATAACCATCAGGTATAGATTTCCATTGCCAAGGATGGATGATCTGATGGATTGCTTGAGTGGAGCAAATTTTTTTTCGAAGATTGATTTGAAAAGTAGTTACCACTAAATCCACATGAGAGAAGGTGATGAATGGAAGACATCATTCAAAACCAATGAAGGGTTGTATGAATGGCTTGTTATGTCATTTGGCTTAACGAACACGCCGAGTACCTTCATGAGGTTGATGAACGAAGTACTAAAGGATTTCATCAGAAAATTTGTCATTGTGTATCTGGATGACATACTGATTTTTAGTAAAACAGTGGCAGAACATCTGAAACACTTAACTACAGTGATGAAGAAGTTACAATAGGAGAAGTTGTTGATAAACATGAAGAAATTCTCATTCATGAAGATAGAGCTCATTTATTTGGGTTTTGTTATTTCTACAGATAAGTTGAGGATGGATCCAGATAAGGTGGAGGTAACTAAGAATTGGCCATCACTGAAGAGTACCTTTGAGGTGAGAAGTTTTCATGGATTGGCTAGTTTCTATCGGAAGTTCATCAGAAATTTCAGTGGAATTAGTGCACCAATGATAGACACAGTGAAGAAGAGACATAAGTCTTTTCACTGGACAGAAGAAGCCGAGAAGAGTTTTAATTTGTTAAAAAGGAAGATCACAGAACAACTCATTCTGGTGTTGTCGTATTTCCAAAAGACATTTCAAGTGAAATGCGATGCAAGTGGGTTTGCAATAGGGGCAATCTTGAGTCAAGAATACAGGCCGATAGCATACTTTAGCGAGAAGATGAATGAAGCGAAAGTAAAGTACTCCACTTATGATAAGGAGTTCTATGCTATTATACAGGCATTGAAAAAATGGAGACATTACTTGATTCCCAAGGAGTTTGTCTTATACAGTGACAATCATGCATTGCAATTTGTGACTCAATTGGAAAAGTTGAATCAAAGACATGTAAAATGGGTTGAATATATGCAAAATTTCACTTTTGTGATTAAACATATTTCCGGTACTGCTAACAAAGTTGTTGATGCTTTGAGCAGAAAATGTTTGCTATTGCAGGAGTTCAAAGTCAAAATGTTGGGTTTTGATGATCTCAAGGACATGTACAAAAATGATCCATATTTTAAAGAGGCATACGAGGCAGCTGAGAATCCAATTCTCAGAAACAGAATCCAATGGGAAGAATACATGATCCAGGAAGGATTACTGTTTAAAGGTAATCAGCTTTGTATTCCAAAATGCTCCATGAGGGAGAATTTGTTGAAGGATAAACACAGTGGAGGATTGGTCGGGCACTTTGGTCACGACAAGACATTCTCCAAGTTGAATGAGTCATATTTTTGGCCAGGAATGCAAGCAGACATCAAGAGATTCGTAGACAGATGTAGAATTTTCCAGCATTCGAAGGGAAAGAAACAGAATGCAGGGTTTTATCTACCGTTACCCATACCTGAGAAGCCGTGGGATGCAGTCAGCATGGATTTGATATTGGGGTTGCCAAGAATAAAAAGAGGGTTTGACTCAATATTTTTGGTGGTGGATAGATTTTCCAAGATGGCACACTTCTTTCCATGTCAGAAGACCAGTGACACAACTCGCATTGCGAATCTATTTTTCAGAGAAGTCATTCGACTTCACGGCTTACCAAGGAGCATAGTTTTGGATTGAGACACTAAGTGCGTAGGACAATTTTGGAGGACCTTATGGAAGAAGCTAGGAACTAACTTATCATTCAGTTTGTCTTATCATCCTCAGACGGATGGACAGACAGAAGTGGTGAACAAAAGTCTGGGAGACTTGTTGAGAAGCCTGGTGACAGAACACCATAGCCAGTGGGACAACATATTACCATAGGTGGAATTTGCTTATAACGACTCAGTTAACAAAAGAACAGGGCAGAGTCCATTTCATATTTTCTATGGCATGCATCCAAGAGGAATTTCTGAATTGATGGATTCAGAACAGACTACGACTAGGAGCGCTAGTGCAGAAGATTTCGCAGAGGCGATGAAGGAACTTCACAGCCAGGTGAAGGAGCGATTGCAGAGTTTGAGCTAGGAATATAAGCGCAGAGCAGATCAACACAGGAGAAAACTTCAATTTGAAGTTGGTGACTTGAGTCTGGCACATTTGAGAAAGGAAAGGTTCCCGAGAGGAACATATAATAAACTGAAAATGAAGAAAATCGGACCATGTAAGGTCTTGAAGAAATTTGGGGCAAATGCTTATGATATTGAATTACCCGATGGGATCAAAATTTCTCCGATATTCAATATCTCAGATTTGTACCCATATAAAGATGAGGAAACAGGGATAGAAAATAAATAGCTAGAGGTCCAGTGGACAAAACAGATGCCAGTTGTAGAAAATCCACAGATGGAGCGCATACTGGACAAAAGGGTCAGCAAGAAGACCAGGTGAAAGTGATACTTTGAGTATTTGGTCAAACGGAAAGGCCATCTAGTTGAAGATGCCAGCTGGGAGAATGAAACAGAGATCCAGAAGCATGGACACACTATGCACGAGCTCATGGACAGGAGCCCATGAAAATTTTCAAGCAAGGGAGTATGATGCAGGAGCATCTCAAGCAAGCCAGGGTAGAGATAAAAGAAAGTTGGAAAAGTGCCCAGAGAAAATTTTGAAAATTTCTTGAAACATTAATGAAGTCATCAAATGGAGGCACACTTTTAAAATGTAAACAGACCTTGAGAGATCTGCTCTCATCCTTAGTAGGTAGAAGGAAATTTGATAGTTAATGCAAGTAGATAGAATTTAATGCGTAGATTAGACAGTTTAGAATGAAAGAGGGAAACAGGATATAGACACCCTCATTGTGTAATTGTAACATAGAATGAGATTATTCCAATTGAGAGCATAGAGCACAAAAGAGAAGAAGCAGAGAGCTGTGTAGACGAATTCCATGTACAAAAGTTTTGGATTAATAAAAAAGGCTTTGATTCAGACTCATGGTGTTCAAATATTCTCTGTGTATGCATTTTTGAATGTTATGCTCATGAATGATTTACTCTTTCTGTCATGCAATTTCTTTTATGCTATGTATGAATTACTTCTTGTTAAATGTTTGAAATCTGAGAGAGAGAGAGAGAGAGAGTAAGGAAAATGAGTTTCAATTGTTTCTCTGTCTGAGCAAGAGTTCCTACAAGGAGTGTAGTTGAATTGTCCGCAAGGAGTGCATTGACAAAGGGTTCAGAGGTTTGTCTCTAAAAGTTCAGACAAGATAGATTTTGTTCTCATTCCCTCAGAAGTGAAGTTAGGCAAAGGATCCGTGCAAGGAGTCCATAGGCAGAGTAGAGTTTCAGGTTTTGTAACCTGAGCGAAGTATTGAGAGACTGCTGTTGTAGGGTGTGCACAGAGTCGAAGGGAGTTCAACACTTGGAAGTGTTTGAAGGTTTTCTGCAAGGAGTGCAAGTAGGAGTTTTCTGAAAGACTCGAAGTCGTGGAAAAGATCAGAGGGATTCGAACCTTCAAAGGGGCTGAAGGGAGGCAAGAGGCCAAGTACCTTGAAAAATTCAAGGAAGGCGTAGTGATGTCATGCTGCAGGAGGACAAGTTCCATAGAGAGAGATACTTTGGTTAGTTTGTATAGAAGTTCTCAAGGGAAGAGATGGATGGTTGAAATTCTCTGTGGAGAATTTGCGAAGTCCCATGAGCTGTCAGATCTCACAGAGGAGCAGGGGAGTTACGGTGAGTGTTTTCAAGGGGTTCAAGATCAAGAGAAGTAGAGCCATAGATTCAAGCCAACAGGAGCCATTGGATTTACCTGTGGATTTCTATTACAGGGTTTCATGAGTTGAAGTCCTGAAATCTTTGCATTGGGACTCACGAAATCACGAAGTGTGAAGTCCCGAAGGGTCGAAAGGAGCATGTGGGGCCATAGGAATCGACAGGGCGGACAGGTGGTGCACTATCGAGAAAGAAGTCAATTTCGTTGACCATTTCGGGGTTTCATGGGGTGAAGTCTCGAAATCTTTGCATCAGAATTCGTGAAATCGTGAAGTCTGAAATCCTGATGGAATGAAGAACTGTTGAAAAGTCAACCTTGTGAGCGCATCAGAGTTTCGGTAAATCGGTTTTCGGGAGTTGAGGGGACGAGTTGCTTGAAATCGCAACTCCCAAAATCACGATAAGGAGAAAGGTGAAATAGAGAGAGAAAAGGTCAAGTGTTGACTGTTTTCAGGTTTTGGCGATTGAGAGATAAGGTGCTTGACCACCAGATTCACGAAATCGTGAAGTTTTATCTCCCAAAGTATAAAGGGGGAAATTTCTCAAAGTTATTTGTGGGTGCAAATTTCCTTAAAGGGAAATAGAAGAGCCAATTGTTGAGAGCTCGTCGGGCCAATGGAAGAGAAAATATCTTGTGTACGTGGACTTCCGACCTGCAGGTTGGGAGGGTTGCGTCACTTTTGGAAAGAGTGCACTACATTTTTCATTTCCCCCTTTTTCACTTTGGCCATAAGGTGTAAATTTTAATCTTCATTAGTGAACCTTGGAAAGTATGATGAGAGACTTACAATTTCCACTATGTTAATCATTATTGATTCCTCAACTTTTATTTGAAAAACACATACCTCTACTATTGCTATCACTCGAAACTTTGAAACCCTCTCACCATTTTCATTTTGCACATCCTATATGGTGTTAGAGATCTACCTTGCCTTGGCATAGCTATGGGAAAATTTAGTATTTTAATCTCCTTATACCAACCCCATTTCTTGGCTCTTTTATCTCCACTTTGATTCTTCCCACTCCAGCAATTCTTTCTTTGTAGCTTTTAAATCTTTGATAATCAACTTCTCTTCCTTAGAAAAAATACTTGTTGAATTCCTACTATAAACACTTGATATCTCCTCTTCAAAACTGGACAATTGAATATGAGATTCTTTGTATTTCCTCTTATCTCATTCTATTATTATATATTTCACTCTGTTAAGGTAGCCATTAAATTGAAACATAGCTCTATATTTCTTATCATCATCATATCTTTTCCATTCACTATTCACTACCTCACTGAATTCATGATCCGTAAGAAAATATTATTTAAAATTGAATGGCCATGGGGTATTTTCATCTAACTTTTCCATTTGAAAAATAATAGGAGAATGATTTGAAATCCCCCCTTATCCAACCCAGGACTCAATTCTTTCAATATCCTCCAACATACTTTATCCCATTAAAAATATATCCAATCACTTAACAATACCATCACCCTCTACTTCGTTATTCCAAGTTGGAACTAATTCCAGAGGCTCCATGTCACAAAGCTTACAATCCTCTAAATTATTTACAAGAAACTCCACTAGAGGGTCCATTCTACCTCTATCTCCCCAAAACTCCCCATTTTCTGAGAATTAGATTCATGTCCCCATTTAGAATTACATTGTTTCTTTTTACCTTTCCTACTGGAAAAAGACATTCATAATACTCTTTCTAATGCTAAAATGGACCATACACATTAATAGAAGATAATGATATGCATACCTCACCTAATTAAAGATTCAAGTAAATGGATAAAGAAAAAATAGGAAAGTTTCATAACTATAAATATATATTCCACCCTATATCTAGGCCCCCAAATTTCCTTTTTGCATTTATAGTCATAAAAATATAGCTTGGGAATGGTGCTAATAAAACAATTTTTGTGTTCTCTCTATCTAACATAGTCTCCCACAATTATAAAATACCTTTTTTCTTCTAAACATCATTTCCTCCTCCTGGGATGGATCAAACCTTCGGTGCTTACCCCTTGAGGGACTTAGACTTTTATCCCTTGAAATATTTTGAAGTACTCTTATTGTAATTTTAGATATTTATTCCTCAACAAAATCAAAGGGACTACCTTTGTGTTCTTTTATTGTAGGTTCAAAATTCAAATTCCTTAATTAGGATTGGAGAGTTAGGTTTGGCTCTATCCTCCACCTCTTGGTCCTACCCTTTCTCATATATGACCTCTTCATCATTAATATTTTTCTTTGGACACACCCTTCACAACTGACTGTATACATGGAAAATACTACATTCAAAAGGAATTATAGCATAATATATCTTCTACCTATGATACCAACCCTATATTTTAGTATCAAGACATTTTAGAAGACCATCCCCAAGGTTCATCTCTACATAGATATTGGGTATCATGGTGTAGTCCAAGTTCCTCATTCTTTCATTGATATCCAAAAAATTATGTAATTTACTGCCTATTAGAGTTAGGGATCATTTAGACCAAATTTATGAGGGTAGAGAATGAAGCTTGATACACAAAGGCTAAATATTAGCTCTTTCACTCATAGGGTAAAAAATAAGAATCCATTTGGTACGAGGAAAATCTCTCTATGGCATGCACACCTATGTTTGGTAAGCCTCTACCACTTAATAGCGACACTTCTAGTAGTAGTAGGAAGGTTTAAGTCCTATGTACTAGGACTAGACATGGGCAACAATGACCTGTGAATGGGGCCAACGTTGAATTTTTTTCAAACTATTTCTGAATGCATTAAAATTTGACACGGATAGACTATTTGCATGCCTTAACAATATGAGAGGGTTTCTGGACTCAAATTTGACTCTCACACTCACTTTCTTCCATCATCGATTCATCATGTAAACCATAAACCCTAATTTAGTTGAGTCATCGAGTTGTCGGGTTTTAGTGTTCCCAGTGAATGGATGCATTGTTGTTGACATGGAATGGGACAACACATGTACCTTCTTAATTTTCTTCCTTCACTTGATGTGGGCTTGGTCATTCCCATCCTTGAATTGAAAGTTTTCCCTAGTCTTAGTCATCACCCTTCATGACAGTTGTCACCCAACGATCATTATATCACAAGGTCATTATTCATCTCCAAGTATCTTCCTTAGAAGCATCTTCTAGGTCA
>ML786011.1:268226-288019 GCA_009831015.1 Picea engelmannii | reverse complement strand
GGGTAGTGTGGTTATGTGGGCATTCGACAAATAGACACACGTGATATTATGGAACTTCGTTATGTTGCTCAGTTTGGATTTTATGCCCCTGAACCAAATTTCCAACATGTCCTTGAATGGATTGAGGAGGTGAGTTGCAACTCATGATAAAAATATAAACATTCCTCGGATGGATGAATCGTCGGTTGCATTAGATTCAGGGCATCGGGTTTTAATTAGTGGGGGGCCTTCATTATCATTTTGTTTCCTAAAAAACTGTTTGTTGGAGGATCTCTAGAACTTGGGGTTTTCTTAGTGAGGCACGATAAAAATTTTGAACAAGAGGTTGATTTCAAGAACACTGTGTCAGGTGATTGTGGGTAGCATGGTCTTTTGGGCCTTGGACAAACATACGTGCAGGAGCTTATGAAACTTATTTATGCTTCTCAGTTTGGATTTCATGCCCATAGACCAAATTGCCAACATGTTCCTGAATGGATTGAGGAGTTGAGTTGCAACTCATAATAAAACTCTAATTGGGCCACAGACTGTTATTTGCATTGGATTCGGGGCACCATGTTTCAACTAGTGGGGGCCCTCTGTTGTCATTTTGTTGCTTGGAAAAGTGTTTGTTGGAGGATCTCCATAACTAGGGTTTTTCTCAATGAAGCACAATGTAATTTCTAAACAAAAGTTTGATTTTCAAGAACAGTGTGACAAGTGATTCTGGGTAGCATGGGCCTTGGCTAAAAATATGTGCAGGAGCTTACAAAACTTTGTTATGCTGCTCGATTTGGTTTTTATGCCCTTGAACCAATTTGCCAACATGTCCTTGAATGACTTGAAGAGGTGAGATGCAAATCACGATAAAAATATAATCAGGAATAAGATAGATGAATTGTTGGTTGCATTGGATTTAGGGCATTGGGTTTTATATAGTGGGGCCCCTATGCTATCCTTTCATTGCTCGAAAAAACATTTGTTGGAGGATCTCTAGAACTAGGGTTTTTCTCAGTGAAGCACATTGCAATTTTTGAACAAGAGGTCAATTTTCAAGAAAATTGTGTCGGGTGATTGCGGGTAGCATGGTTGTGTTGGCCTTGGCCAAATAGATGTGTGGGAGATTATGGAACTTCGTTATGCCACTCGGTTTGGATTTTATGCCCCTAGATCAAATTGTCAACATGTCCATGAATGGCTTGAGGAGGCGAGTTGCAAATCAATACAAAACTCTAACTGGGTCTCAGATGGATGAATCACCTGTTGCATTGGATTTAGGGCACTAGTTTTCAGCTAGTGGGGCACCTCTACTATCATTTTGTTTCCCAGAAAAGCGTTTGTTTGAGGATCTCTGGAACTAGGGTTTTGCTAAGTGAGGCATAGTGTAATTTATGAACAAGAGGTCAATTTTCAAGAACACTATGTCGAGTGATTGTGGGTAGCATGGTTACATGGGCCTTGGCCGAATAGACATATGGGAGCTTACGAAAATCCATTGTTCCTCTCATTTTGGATTTTAGAACCCCAGACCAAACTGCCAACATGTCCTTGAATGGCTTGAGGAGGCAAGTTGAAACTTTCAATAAATATCTAATCATGCCTCAGATGGACAAACCATTGGTTTCATTGGATTTGGGTCACCAGGTTTATCTAGTGGGTCCCCTCCATTTTCATTCCATTTCCTGTAAAAGCGTTTGTTGGAGGATCTCTAGAACTATGGTTTTTCTCAATGAGGCACGGTGAAATTTGTGAACAAGAATTCAAGCAAGACAAGGCAAGGCATGGAAATACAGGGAAAAGAAAGACAAGGCTAGTCAAGTTGATCCAAGCCAATCCAAGCCAATCCAAAACAAGGTAGGGAAAGGCAAGGCAAGTCTAGGAAAGTCTAAGCAGGGAAAGACAAGACATGGCATGGAAAGGATAGGAAAGAAAAGGCAAGCCAATCCAAGCCAATCTAAGCCAAGTCAAGCTAAGGTAAGGCAAGGTAAGGCAAGCAAAGGAAAGCAAGACAAGGTAAGAAAGACAAGGAAATGCATGGAAATAAAATCAAGTCAAGGAAAGGCAAGAAAGACACGGCAAGGAATAGCACAGCAAGGCATGGAAATACAAGTCAAGGCAGGACAAGTCTAGGCAAGGCAAGGAAAGGAAAGCCAAGACAAGCCAATCCAAGCCAATAAAATGTAGGGAAAGGCAAGGTAAGGTGAGGAAAGGAAAGGTAAGGCAAGGAAAGGAAAGCAAAGGAAAGGAAAGGCTAGGAAAGAAAGGGAAGCAAAGTTAAGGCATGATAGACATGGAAAGGAAATTCAAGGAAAGGCAATGCAAGGCATGGCATGGAAGGTCAAGGAAAGGCATGGAAATGCAAGGCAAGGCAAGGCTAGACATGGAAAGGAAAGGCAAGGAATGGCAAGGAATATAAATCAAGGCAAGAAAAGGCAAGGCAAGTCAAGTCATGTCAAGAAAAGACAAGGAAAGGTAGGACAAGGAAAGTGTTACACACCAAAATTTCACACCTAGGTATCTCACCCTAAGTGTCGCAAAGTGATGTATGCACATCGATAAGTGTTGCATTCAATGTTACAAGTATCGTATGCACCTTCCCAAGTGTCACATTCACTTTGTTAGGTGTTTCCACCCATTGACACCATGAAAATAGTTGTCCATGATCCCTAAGTCATATGGGAGGAGGAAACCCAACATTTTAAGGTCAAAACACACCTTTTCCTTGGAAAATTCAACCTATTTTTGAACATTTATGAAGGGTGGCGCCCTCCTGGACATATTGGGGAAGGGCCACGACACCCCCTCTGCCATGTTAGGGAAGCACCACTACTAGTATGGCTCATTTTCTCTCACTATGGGGGAGCACCATTCTTGTTGAGTGAAAAGGGGGATCTCCTCCACCTAATTCTATCGGTCACCTCTCTCAGATAGGGTTGGTTATGTTTGACCCCCATGCTTTGACTTCGACTTAGGATCTGATCCAAACCTCAAGGAGCCATATCCTCAACCATATCCCTCATTTTCTCATGTTGGTTGTGCATATCAAGCCTATATATTGAGGAGTTTCCAAGTTAAAAAGGGGGTAAGTAATTAGTCAGAGTATCATTATTTTGATCTTGGTATATTCGTGCAAGGGTTGGACAAGGAGAGCTTGGAGAGGTTGTTGCTACATTAATCATGGTATGTAAGTATTCTCTTTGGGTTCTCATTTGAATATACTTGGCCTATTTCCTTCAATATTTTGTATTCTTTCATGTGCTTGTAGTCGTTTCTCTTTGCTATCCATTGCAGGTATCAAGTTGCACCAACGGGTTTGGAGATCAAGCTCATGGATTGGAAGTCGCAAGGAAAAACTTCGAAATAAGGTACATCATTCCCTTTCTCCCTCTCTCTTTCTGATTGGTTAAAATGAGTTTAAAGCGATGTTAGTGTCCACTTCTAGTGTTTTTGTCTTGGTATAGGGGTCTGGTAATCCAAGAGAGGTTTCATCTCTCCGTAGATGAAACATTCTGTAACAGAAATTGGCGACTCCACTGGGGAAGGAATTTGACTAGTATTTCCTTAGATTGTATAAATCATTTTCCTATCATTAGATATTGTTTGGTGCTTGAATCTGATCTATTTACCCTTCAATATTCTTCATTGAAGAGATCACAAAGTCATTGATTGGTTTTATGACTTTTTATCCTTTTTGAGCAATTTTTTAAACTTTTCATAAAAGTGGCACTCCCCTGCAGTTCACACCAGGGCACCATCTACTTTATTGGCGCTCCCCTACAGTTTAAACCAGGGCATCATGGAGCTCTTCCCCTTTGGGAACATGGGTTCTAGTCTCTTGTTTTAGGATTTTGTGCCTATTTCTGCTTAATTTTTCTTAATCGTTTTTTAGGGGATTTTTTCCTGACTTAGTTTGCTTGAGAATTTGACAGTTATCACTCAATTATGTTTCTTATTTGAGTTTGAAATTTGATCTTAGTTGTGATCCCCTTGGGTTAACAAGATCCCTTAGTTCATCCTTCCTTTCAGTTCCCTGATCTTCGTCTCACAAAGCTTTCAGATTGCTTGGTTGTTTAGGACTTTTCATCAACTAGAGTTTGAAAAGGTTTCTTTGTATTGAGCCTTTTTTTCGTCATTGAAACATCTATCTTTTTTGGATGATTAGGACTCTCTTGTTTGCCACAACCTAGCCTTGAAATTTTTTTCTTGATTCTCATGTTTTGAGGATTTTCATGAGTGCTTGTCTTCTTTCTCTTTTGCATCTTTGAGTTCTTGATTGAATAGGTTATCACCTACTTGTTTTCTTTCAGTTCTCATCATTTTGAATGTGCTTTGTTTGATTTCTTTTTTCCTCATACTTCTTTGTGTCAAACATAGATGTCTTTCATTTCACTTGAAATTTAAGAAGAAAAAAAGTTTGCATATTTCCTTGCATACATAATCAAACAAAGAAACATTTTGCATTCATTAGGAAGTTTGTTTTGGTTTATGTTTAGAAAAAGAGCTAGTTTTGCATGTGCATTTTGGTTTTTGGAAACATTTGCTTGGTAGTTTGGAATCATATTGATCCCAAAAATTGAAAGTTGAAATTGAAAGTTGCATCGCTTTGAGTGATTTCTTGTGTTAAGAAGAATATATCTCTTCTCCTTCCCATACATAGAATTCATCAAAAAGAATGAACTGCATATCATTATTTTGAATTCTATTGGATTCAAGTCTCTCTCGCATCATCAATTTCATATCCATGAACCCTTTGATTAAAATCCATTAAAATCAACCATGCACTAATAAAATCAACTAGAACATTTGTTTGTTTTAGCACACCAACAGTAGCACAAGATTAAGGTCTTTGGACTAGGTAAAGTGAGTAAATTGTCCAAGACTACTAAATAGACAATAAAGAACTAAAGAGTGTACAAATCCAACTTTGATATAAGCATAGCCAGGAACCCCCTCTCACACAAGGGCTAAACACAAGGTTGTGTACGAGAGAGAAGAGGATATTACCCCTCCAAATATTGACCAATCATAGAGGAAAGAGCGTATATTGGGGGTTTTCTTGAGAAACCACTGGTTTCATTTGGTCTCGGTGCTTCATGAACTCTAAATCCATTCGGGGTCCTATGGAGTCTTACCAGTCCACTTTTATTCAATTCTCTTGGAGAGATTCAGACTTTGATACCTGCTCATACGTTCGGTCCCAATTGTTGATTGTACATGCCCGGAGGATGACTGTGAGTTGGTAACCTTAGTGGCCTTTCCTAGGTACCTACAAAGGTGATTATGGGGGAATTCCCATGGTACCTGGGGAAGATGTTGTATCACACTCTCAGTACCCTTGGATGATGATCCCACGAAAGCGAGGGTTGCTTGCATCGAGAAGAGTTGTTACTTGGAGGTCGAGATAATTGCTTCTCACTTCTTCATTGGCAGCTTGATATCTCGTCTTCATAATATCCTTGAATCTGTTGTTGCTTGGTTGATTGCTTTTATTTTTCATAGGAGTGTGTTTCTTTGACTTTCATAGTCAGCCTTAGGATTGGAGATTTCACAATATACAAGGTATGGAACCTGACATTCAAGAACCTTAACCCAATTCTTCTAATGAAGGAGTGATCGAAGATCAACCTTTTGAGATCGGGAGCATCACTCTTGGAAGTGGCCAACACATTGAAGAATCGGTCACAACCTTCGTACAAATCCTTTCATCTTATGTGAATCCTCTTTTTAATGATCCACTCATCCTACCACTCACTGATCCACCATCTATGAAATATTCTGATGCATATTCTTCTTACTATTTACCGTCTGGTTCAACCAATACAACATCTTTTAGCATGAACCCACCGATTTTTGGTTTTCCTGAAGGACTTGGGAATTTATATTTTTCCACAACTTCAATTGTTGATATTGTTGGTGCTTCATCTTTACCAGAAACATCGTTGACCTAGGTAACCCTGACTCAACCACTTGTGCATACATCTCCTTTCACACATGGTCCAAGTAATATTCTTGCTTCACTATTTATGCACATGCAAACAACAAGTGCCTTATTTTGTTGTTCCATCGGTCAAATGGCCGACAATAAATCCATTCACATAACCACGGTTACACAAGATACCCTGCCTCCATATCACACATTGCAAATTAGTACACCCTACATTGGAGGTCAATATGCAATGGGAGGCCAACCTTCAGCTAGGGGGAAATCTTTAGTTGTAGGGAAACTTTTTACTCGCGAGAAACCTACAAGGTTGAAACATCAAAAATCCCGAGGGAAGGCCGCTCCTACAAGTCCTTCTATCCCTATTACCACTGGCATGTATCCTGGACATCCATATCCAAGAGTTTTGAATCCTTTGTGGGCTCAACCCAATCAGGTGGGAATTCCTTCGCAAGGAACTATGCCCTATCAATCTGTAAACCCCATGATTCCAATGCAACAGTCCCTTCAACCACCATATATGGGGGGAATATTAGGTCAATCACAATATGTAGGAAGAAAACCACCTTACATGGGTGGAAAACCCAGGAAACCATTGTATATGGGAGGACCATCTAGTTTTTTCGTCTCACCACAACCTGGATAAGGTCGTACTGGTGTTCCCACACAATATGGTGTTCGACAAATCCTCCATCTTCCAATCCTCTTCAGATTGAGAAGCCAATTTCTGACGCAGTTTTTCACCCTCCCAATAGTGCAATTTGCAAAGCGAATTTAATCCAAATCCCCTCGTTGCCCAAAAGTACAATATTGTTGAAGATTTGGCGCAAGCACCTTGTGTATGTCGGCGCTCGAAGTTCTATAAAATTGTCCAATTCAATATAGAACCTTGTTGTCAACAATTGGAGCTATGGATCCTGAGAAATTGAATCTGATTACATTTAATATGGAATACTTTAAGGAGAGGCTCTCCCACCACTTAGCTTTCCAAATTCAAATTTTAGTTGGTGGGAAGAACATTCATCGCACTATTTTGGATGAGGGAGCCTCCACCTGTGTCATGACTTTTCCTTATTGGAAATACCTTGGTTCACCTAAACTTACCCTGTCTCCCACCACCTTGACAACATTTGATGGACATGGTTTCCAACCTCACGAACTCTTGCAATATTTTGTTGTGACATTGAAGGGTAAGATTGTTTCAGTCGATATTGAAGTGGTTGATTCACCCCTGGATTATAATTTTTTATGTGCTCGTAGTTGGTTCTATGTGATGATTGTTGTCGCATATTCAATGTTTCATATTTTATGATTTCCCCATCAAGGAAATATTATCACTATTGACCAACTTATCTACACAACTCCAGATCTCAACAATGTTGTGGAGAATAATGCCCCTTTTGTAAGACAAAATAGTTTTGAGAGTGTAGGAGTAGGTATCCTCAAGGATTCCTCACTCATGGGGGTTTTTCCTTTTCCTGCTCCTCCGACCTCGCAAGTTGCCATGTTAAATATGATTTCAAATCAGGTGTGACGAGCATATTTATTTTCTTGTGTCGATATCGTTAAAAAATGAAACGGATGCTTACGAGCATAGTTCATTTTCTATGTTAATCTCGTTAAAAAATGAAACAGACCCCCCTCCATTCAAATAGAGTCTCACTCTGGATCGAGTACTTGAACCTTCTTTTCCTCTTCCTAGTGAAAATGTTCCTATTAGTAACAAGATGCCTAAACGAGGAAAGAAGAAGAGTCGTCGGAGGAAATGAAGCTTGGGGGTCAGGTCTCCAGCCTCTAGACATCATGCCAGAGTGAAGCCACTATCTTCTATCACACAAGATGGAGGAAAAATACCTCTAGATAGACATGATGCTAGGAGTGACCCTTGCTTGGGGGTCATTCCCATCGTAACGTAGTAGTTTTTGTAGAGCGAACTCAGTCTTTGTTATTTCTCGTGCTCGTTAATACAAGAGAATAGGTTACCAAGCTTAGTCTTTGTTCTTTCTTGTGCTCGTTAATACATGATAATAGGTTACCGAGTATACTTTTATCTCTTTTTCAGACTCGTAAAATCTATACAAAAAAGGAACTCTTTGGAGTCTCCTTTAAGCTCTTTTCAGACTCTCTAAACATGAAAATATTGTCGAGTGAGGTTGCTTCCTTTCACACTCATTAAAAGGTTTGAAAGGGCATCTTTCGAGTGGTAGTTTATCTCTTTTTCAGCCTCACGAGACTAATTACGAAAAATGAACACTCTAGTCAAGCATGATTAAAAGAGTTATCTCCTATATTGTTTTACACTTTTTTGGGCTTGGAAGATTAAATTTACTAAAAAGTCACTCTTGGAGTCGTCTTTAAGTTTTTTTCAGACTCTCTAAACATGAAAAACCAATAATTTTTCCTTCTCTAGACTCATAAAACCATACATTGAAGGGCCCATCTTGGAACGAACCTTTACTTCTTCCAGTTCATTAAACATAGGAAGAGGAAGTTATTGAAGGTGAGATATATTGAGAACTTGTTATCCTCCTTGATCTTGTTAAACAAGAAAGAGGTACTCATCTATCTGGATGGGAGGGAGGGAATTGAAGGAAGTGGGTCAAGTGTTTTGGAATCCTTTATGGCAGCAATTTTCTCCCTTGAACATGGCACATGTTTGTGTCTCGTCTTACAGTTGGGTAATCTGATTGTCTCTGAGTAATACCAATTCCATGTGTCACCATAATTTTTCGTCCAATTTAAGAATGCTCTTTTGTCGTCACATTATGTTCGCGGTACTCGTCGAGTCAATGCTTCCAAGTCAAGTTGTCATGCCTCATTATGTTCCAAGGAAGTTTCACTTTAAATCATCCATCTGCAATATTACATGTTATCCCCTAGCCTAGGGATAACTAAGGAGATCACATCTCGAGGCCCACAGGTCCTAGACATGGAGTAACGAGAGCCAGACGACTTGACCATGGCCCCGAAGGGCCCCTCTTTTCTTCAGTGAAGTCCACATATCACCAGCAGTAGTATCCATCACAACAACCTGGTCCTGAAGTAGCGGTGAGTCTTGCTCCATGAGGTAATGAGTCTGGATATCATGTTACGTATCACTCTAAGTTTTGAAGAACTTGAATACGTTGATTGAATCCTTCTTTATCTCATGATGTTTGCTTGGAAATTATGCTCTTTGCATCGTTCATACCTGGAAGGTTGATATAGTGCCCTTGTAATTTGATTTCTTCTTAGGATGGGTTGCTACTGGGTGGATCTGTGAAAATTCATCGTTCGTTCCCTCCCTAATTACAACTTTTGATCTTTATTCCTTCCATATCCCTTATCATTTTTTGGGCATTGGGATTGGCTACGCTAGGAAGGTTTGTACCTTACCTTGTGGGAAGAAGGGGCTAAAGGCCCAAAGGGTAAAAGTTGTTGGCAAGAGTTAGAAGCCAATTTTGAAACCTTCACCGATACTTCACCCAGGGATCCCCGAGAAAGCAGTGAAAATATTCTCAATAAGAAAATGGGACCCACAAGATAACATAAACACTCAAGGTACTAGTTGATGGGCAGGAGGTCTCATCACGAGCTGACTTATTATGACCATGGGCATGTAGCAGTATGACACTGCCACCTATTTGGTCACCAAACCAGGGTAGTGGCTCTTGGTGGCATAGCCAAGAGAAAGGGGGTCTCATCACCAGCCTGCCTTCTCATTTCCATGAAATGTTTGTGGATAATGTTGTCACCTCTATTCATCAAGCTAGTACAATGGCCCTCAACTATTTCCTTGAAGCACAAGAGAAAAAGATCAAAAGAAATAAAGCTAAGAGTAAAAGGAAATGAATAGGCTAGGAAAAAATTACATTCATGACAAGGTGCAACTCGCCCTCCACAAAGGCACCCACAAGTAAGACTTTGCATTTCCCTATTATCACATGCACCCCATGCCCAAATATTTACCCCATACCATCGCATACACTTACATGACTTGGAATAGACTCCACTTGGGAAAAACTGCAAACTTCAGAGAGGTTATCCCAATAGGACACCCTGACACTAGGGTTTATTCATGTAATTTTTTTTAATTTTGTAAACTAGGGAAAATTTATCAAATCGGCCCTGTCACTATGAACTAAATTTAATTTTAGGGTCAATTTTGTATAAATAAACAAAAAGTGACATTCATTTTAATCACAACTTGTCCTTGGAGACAAGGAGGACTGAAATTTGCACCCCTCTTAGGTTATTGGCTGAAATAAGGAGGCGCCACTCTTGTTTAAGGCTTATATTTGCAACTTGGATCAATTTTTGGAGTTTTATGGTGATCTTGCATGGTATATTCATTATTATTCTTGGTGCAAGTAAGTAGAATCTGCATTTTTTCATCTATTGCATGGTTTTATTTACTCATACAAGATTATGAAATTGCATGGTGTATTTAATGCTTGAAGTAAGAAACTTAAGATACTACTTTCTTACTTTTTCATTTGCAAAGCTTTCACTAAATTGATCTAGTAACTAGTGAAACCCTAGATCCCTAAAGTGATATCTCCCTAGAGGTTTTCATTTGGTTATTGTTGCATAAGTATTTACTCCATAAAAAGGATAAGGAGAGCAAGGTGCCAGGGCCTAGAAGTTCCTACACCCTAGCACTTTGTGTCTTGAGGTCAAAATCTACGAGGACTTAGGTTGCGACTTGTGGACCAAACTTTGGTCATCTTTATTTTCTTGCTCTTGGATTCATAAAAATCCTTGATATCAAAAGAAGACATTTTTGAACTTTTATAAGTTCACTCTGCAGCCCTCAGTCTCAACTTCACCACACAATTTTCAGATTAGAAAGATGTTTATGTATGCCTAAGTTACTCAAGATCTTCTCCAGAGGTCCGATTTTGAAGAATCTATATAAATATCATGTTCGCCTCTCCTCCCCTATATTACAATTCTACCATACTTATAATTTTCACTCAACATCTCACTTTCTGTACTTAGTAATATTTCAATGTTCTCGGGTTCGAGCTCTAATCCTCCATTTTTTGTGACCTCCACTTTGCACCCCAAGTTCCGTGATCTACATATCGACCATCAACCTTGTCATAGGTGCTGAGCTCCAAAGTATTTCATTCCTCTTGCACGCAAGTCCAATCGACCATTCTTCAACACTTAGTCTACTTTTGTATCGCGGACTCATAGACTCCCTCACTCCCTTACTCACCTCAATCCCCAACCCGCCAACCCATCCCCGTAACCTAAAAACTACCCCATTAACTTCTGGAACCTACAATTTTCCCTTCACTTACCCTTCCGCTTGATTTCCCATACTTAACAATTATTCCAAAGTTTTCCCCTTTTAAACCATGAACCAATAAGAAAATTCCACATGGAAGCATGGAATTGTGACACATGACAACTCATGGAGGGAGACACGTGGAATATTATTATTAGAGACATGTGGAAATTTATTACAAATACACATGGAAGTATATGAATGATTGATTCATCAATGATTGACATGAGATGCACGACAACGGAATTCAAAAATTATTATTTTATTCAACAATTTTCCAAGGGTCGAATCCTCCAAGCTCCATAATTTCTTCTCTTCATGTTTCTTGCTAAGTTATCAAACACTTAGTATTATATATCCTGAAGAATATAGTATCCCAAGTCTTGTGGGATATAATTTTAAACCAAAAAGTCAAATTTTACAAAGGGAAGCACGAAAATCAATCCAAGGGCTAAGATTTGCCCATCAACTTTGATCGACGGTGGCTGAGTGTTGATCTTGAGGAGGCCATAACTTGAGATCCGGGTGTTGGAATAGCCAAAATATATACCGTTGGAAAGGTATTTAGAGTTAGAATATGTTGGTATAGGTTTAAAATGTTTAAAGTGGACAATTGTTTCTCAGAAATTAAATTATCAGTCAGATTCATTTTTAATGGGCCTGCATGACAACTCAACTTCACAAGCTCATATCTTGAGATCCAGGCGATGGATTTGGGAAAAAATTATACCATTGGAAAGATGAGATGATGAAGAGGACATCAAAAGTGATTTAAATGGATAAAAATTTGTTTTTCACTTCCATAAAATTAATTACAATCGTCCTCTTTTGATGGAAAATTAATCAAAGTTTAATTAAAAAAAACTTTTATTAAACAAGGAGAGGGACCCTCTTTCAATATATTTTTATTAATGATGTGAATTCATTAATTAGGAATTTATGAGACATTTATGAGACATTTATTAAAGAAAATTTTTAAAGAATTAACTTGTACGGGAATTTCTAGAAGGGAGAAACACTAACTACTCAAGTAGTTAGAAAATCTCTTCTTAAAAAGGGAAGAGAAGCTTCATCAAGAGGAAAATATTCAGTATTGTCAGAGGGGCAGGGAAGAATATCAGAGGGAGAAAAAGGTACATCCATGGATAAACAATCAATATTCTCATCAAAAGAAATAATCTCCATCTTTTCCATTTTTTTTTATTATATATTCTTCTACACCACTTCTCATAGTTTTATGCTTGAATCTCAGAGTTGGGCACTAGGCTGAGTTGTTGAGTGTTCTTCTTATATTCTTCTAAAATATTTTCTTATATGATCATGGAGTATTTTCAGCCACATATATGGCTGTCAAAGATTTTGTAATGAATAATATCTTTCATGAATAGAACTCCACAAAGAATTGCTTCGGGGTTGATCTCGACTGTGCTTTGTAAACCTGTTTTCAGAATACAAAGTATTTGAGGTTGACCTATCAAATTCTCTTTTGATCTTGATTGTAGTACTCTGTCGAAATTCTTTGAGATGATCAAATCATTCTCTCCTATGAAGAAGATATGGATGTATTTATATATTATTAAGAATATTGTGTGTGATTTTGATCATAATTTAATTTTGATGTTGAAGCCCTCCAATCATTTCTTTTGTTGCACATAAATATTGTACTTAGGTTATTGAAGAAACAATTTATTTCATAATCTCAAGAAATAAAGATTTATGGTTTTCTTCCTAACACTCTCCTAATCCCAGATATCACAAATATATCTTTTATTCCAAGAGGAGTACCACCTCTCTAAAAATGAACGGGGACTAATGTACTCGTGATGTTGTTGTTTCGGTCCTAACGGATTCAAGCATCAACAATACTCCTCCTAGAATTTTTCCCTCTTAGAATTTTGTGTATTTGTTACAGGTGAATCCTCCTGCGGACAAGAGGATTCCCTCTTGGTCTCTAGACTCCTAAGGCCAAGAAATAAAAGTTCTTAACATGGACACTGACATCCTTTTAGATCTAATCAAGCTAACATACGAAGGAGAAGAAGAAATGTATGTACCATATTGACGACGTTTTTCCTTGCAAAGTCCAGGCTGAGCTTCAATCCTGAGCTCCCTGATAGGTCCTGTAGAACAAACAAAGATACAATGTACTTCCTATTCTACTAATATTAGCTCAAATATAGATCTATATACTAAAGACAAACCCATGTGGAACAAGCATAAGTTTGAAAGAAACAGGCCAAGCATTGATATATTGATAAGAACAAGTAAAAGTACTTGCAATCCTTTGATGAAGGTGTAGCAGCTTCTTCCAGTTCTCCTTGTCCAACTCCTTTGCTCAAGTAATATATATTGATTTTTTTTATTACATATCACTTATGACATCATAAATTTCACATCTCCAATATTTTTTGTTCATACCACTTATAGGATCATAAGTTTGGTATCAATCTCTAGTCTCTTCCTCTCCTTCTACCATGAGGAGGCCTCCTTATATAAACTTGGAGAGGCCCAACCACTTGAGAGATATTTGGGATAAGTTGAGGATTCTTTTCCTTCAGTTGAGGATCTTCCCTGAGATCATACCTTGACCTTCTATTCGAATCCAACCACCTTCATAAATTGAGGGGATTCTTCCCTGTTTTAGCTCAACAAACCAAAAATCCGTTCAGAAAAGGTAGCGCTCCCCCAAAAGGGTACAAAGAGCGTTTGAATGCTCCCCCAAAGAGGCCCAGGGAGCATTAGCACTCCCTGACAGTGGTTAGGGGAGCGTTTCCCTCCAAAATCGATTTTTGAGTTGTTTTTCCAATGGCAAAAGGCTTGTACTCCTTGTCAACTAATTTCTATTCTTCAAAATTAGTCTTTGAGGTGTCTTAAGTGTCCTTATGATGTCGTTAGAGGCACGACATAGGAAAGATGTAAGTATGATGTTTGTGACACTTGCGACACTCGTGGTCAAGATGCGACACTTGCGGACAAGATGCGACACTTACAACACTTGTAATGACGACACTTGAGACACTATTGAAGTGAGTAATTTTGATGTGTAACAGATTGCCCCCCCAAAGTGCGAAGTTAGAAGATGATGATGACTGAAGTACTTTGTAGACTTTTTCAATAAAGGGTATGGACGCAGAGAGGCTAGAAAAAGTTGCACACAACCATCAAACAAATATTATGATATGTTTCAAACCCAAGGAAGGCATACATATGCTTGAGTGATAAAGACATTTTAGGTATGGCCGCCATAAAATACACTGCGGATCCATAATTATATGGACAAAATGGTATAGCCACTGAAGATACAATGTGTATATATACTCCTATGACCTGAACTGATCATAACCATGAAGAATACACAGTGGATCTATGAGACGACAAGACATAGCCACGACCAATACAAAGTGGAACTATGTAATAGTATATGTGTCATAGTTCAAAAGAACTCCTTCGCAACCTGGTGAAAGTACATAAGAGTGAAAACTCAAACCAGGGTCTTCTTACCGATCCCAATGTAGTACGAATCTAACCATGTGAATAGATGTCCTGATGTCGAACATGGCAGAAACCACTTGATTACCGGTCAATGAGGTAAACCGTTAATAAGTGCGAGGGAGATCACCATTGATGTCAATGATTCCCAAGGTACTCTAGTACATTCCAACGAATGTGAATAGATGAGCTGAAGTTGAACATCCATGGAATCATCTGATCTGAGGTCAATGATGTAAACCCACTGTCGGACACAAGGAGACCTGCCATTGAGGCATGCAGGTCCCAAGGTACTAACTAGTTTCTAAGTCTAGTTCCTGGATAATGTGTTGAAGTCGATAGGAATAGACTCGTCGAAGGAGGGCCTTGATGTATCCCCCATCAAAGACACGAAACTGACACATAGATGTAATTGGTAGATCAAATGAACATGGACTGACATGGGTATTGAAACGGGATATTTGTGATGGCTGACTCTCGAGGCATATACTTCCCTTCAACACTGAGGCACAACAACAGAAACATGACATGGACCAAAACTTGATGATGCAGTGGATGCTGTGACTTTCGTCAGGTGACCCAAAGGAGTAAAAGAAACTCAGAGGATTGGCTCAGTGCATAGGTTCAATGGATTAAAATGCGTGCAAAGACAAAGTGTCGTATTCAAGGGTGACTGTAAGAGCTACTGGTAGTGTTCTCAAAAACTGCTTGGCTTGCTTCCTTCAATTTTTCCCCCATTCAGATAGACGAGTACCTCTTTTTAATTTAACAAGCTCGAGGAGGGTAACACATGCTCGATATAACTCACCTTCGATAAGTTCCTCTTCCTTTGTTTAACGAACTAGAAGAAGTAAGGGTTCGGTCCCATATGGGCCCTTCAATGTATGATCGTTTAACAAGTCCAGAGAAGGTAAACTCGATGATTTTCATATTTAGAGAGTCTAAAAAGAGCTTAAATATGACTCCAGTGTTGTCCTTTTTCGTAATGTTAGTCTCGCGAGGCCAAAAAAGAGATAAATTATCACTCAAAAGATGCCCTTTTAAACCTTTTAACGAGTGGGAAAGGAAGTGAGATCACACAACAATATTTTCATATTTAGAGAGTCTGAAAAGAGCTTAAAGACGACTCCAAGGAGTTCCTTTTTCGTATATCCATGCGAGTCTGAAAAAGTGATAAAAATCTACTCGGTTACATTCTAATGTTTGTTTCGAGCACGAGAAAGAACAAAGACTAAGCTCGGTATTCCCCCAGCTTGAAAGCTAGTGGATTAACACCAAAATGGTAATCAAAGGCTGGAGACATGCCCTCCAAGCTTCAATTCATTCATCGACTTTGAGGTTGTCACCAATTTATCTACTAGATGGAGAAAAAGGATAAGAGTGGATGAAATAAGGTTCAAGAGAGGTGACTATTTCATTTTTTAACGAGCTTGACACAGAAAAAGAACTATGCTTAGGGCTCCGGGTTCAATCCCCAGATTTTTGTTTCATTTTTTAACGAGCTTGCTACAAAGAGGAAAACTATGCTCAAATATTTTGTTTCATTTTTTAACGAGTTTGCTACAGAAAAGAGAAACTATGCTCGTGACCTCTGTTTTATTTTTTAACGATCTTGCTACAGAGAAGAGAAACTATTATCGTGACCTCTGTTTCATTTTTTAACAAGCTTGCTACAGAGAAGAGAAAATGTGCTTGTGGACTCTCCTTGATCATGGCTTCCAAGAGAATAACGCTCTGGAAGGACACCATGTCAAGGGACAAAAGTCAGTCATGGCTTCCAAGAGATCTTCACTGGATGGAAGAAAATCACTCTGGAAGGAACACATGTCGAGGGTCACGACAGGGGTAAGGATATCAGGCTCCAATAGCCCTACTGAAGAGATTACCATGTCAACTACCAGATCTAAATCATCAAAAGTTGAAGGCATGGGAGACAACGGAAAATCAACATCAATAGGGAAGATAGAGTGTATATCTTCCCAAATTTCTTCATGAGGGGGAAGAAAAGAGGATCGATGATGGTTATCATCTCGAGGTAGCTGGTCAGTGCTCAACATTTCCCTAATAGATTCATCAGAAGGAAAAATTGGGGAAATGTAGTCGATTGCAGATGACAAGGGATTTAACTGTGATGGCATCGAGTAACTGTCAGGTGCCAAGAGATGTTGGTCATTCGAAGAGGGAGAAGTGGATTGGAAAACAATGTATGATGTCTCAGCTGGAGTAAGTGGCATGGTGTCACCTAGTGCATTGAATTCCAAGGGACTAGGTACAATCCAAGGGTCAGATGATTCCAAAGATTGATAAGTCGTGGTTGAAATCATATTGACGGTGGCAATATGATGTGTAGTCAGTGGAAGTGGTGTAGGAAAGGTACCCATAAGGATAGAATCTTTCAGCAAGCTAACACCAATGCTTTCATACGTGATCTTGTGATCTCTCGAGAATGGAATATTGTTGGTAGCGAGAGGGTGAGCGTCGGGTGTACAGAAATCTAACTGATCGACAGTGACAATTTTTCCCTAATGAGGGAATTATACACATCAAAACACCGACAAGGCAATGACATTCATAGCATAAAACCAACTTCTTCCAAGTAATAAGTTGTAATCAAGGGGAGCATTGACCACCTCGACATCAACAGTGATGGTTTTTCTGCCCAACTGGATGGGCAGGGACTGTAAAAGCCCATATAGATGAAAACCTCGCCCATCAAATGCGTGTAACATCATTGGGGATTTGTTAAGTGCAGGTGATTTTAAACTTTTCCAACATGCTAAAGACATGACACAAGTAGAAGCTCCTTCATCCAAGATGGTTCGGTGAATTTGTTGATTGTGAACAACAACATAAATTTGGAAAGAAATTTGGTGGGAGAGTCGAGATGTATAATTGTCCAGGTTAAACATGATATGGTTGGATGACTCAGGATCAACAATGCCAATAACAGCCAAGAGAATTCTACGTTGACTGGGGCAGTGTTGTAGAACTTTTAACGCGGACATAGCACACGGTGCTTGAGCCAAATCTTCAACAATGTTATAGTTATGGGTGGCACGTGAACTAGGATTAAAGGTAGATTTATGAATAGTGCTCTTAGGAGGGTGTAATATAGAGTCAAACGTAGTTTTCTCAATCTGAAGTGGTCCAGATGGAGGACTAACTGATGGAGGACTAACAGAGGACAATGATGGATTCGGTAAAGTACCAGTACCGTTAGTGACTTTTACTTTGTCAGGTTTAACCGGTGTGTCGTATGTCTTAGAGAGAGTGGTCAAATTAATCCCATTAAACATATAAATATGGGAACTTGTTGAGGCCTCATCATGAGGATTGCTAGAAATGCCCCTAGGAGAGGGGGTTTGAGCAACCATGGATTGTTGTTGTGGAAAAGGTTGAGTAAGCACAATGGGTTGTGAATTTCCTTGGAAAAGTTTGGCCACTTCATCGTGATGTGGACAGTATCGAGTGTAGTGATCATCACCACAAATGATACACGGGAATTTTAGTTTCCACTGTGGTTTCTTTTCGGTAGCAGGTAGTTGAGACTGATTTTTTGGTTGTTCATTATTATTAGTATTTTTTGATTTATTTTTTGGCTTGTTCTTACCTTTGGATTGTTGTGAAGGGGTAGATTGAATTGCATTCACCTCAGAGATCTGAGTTTGGGGGGAGGTAGAGGAGAGTGTGGTCGACTGGGAAGTAGATTGAGTTTTGATAGAACCGATAACACCATCCACATGAGATGAGGATGACGGCTTGGATGGATCAACATTAGCTCGAGCAATATTTGGAAGCAACTCATACAAAGTGCCATATTGTGAATAAACTAAATCTAAGTACTGATCCTGAGCAATGGTTTCTTCCTCAGTGACTGCGCCACCCATAGCGACATCACGAGCGATCGGGGGTAAAAGTGATTTAGTAAACCACTCCGCCAATAATATGTCAGGAATGATTGCTTTGATCATCCTTCATTGTCATCTCCACTCATGAATATGGTCAGAGATATGCACGGAGTCAGTTTGACGAAGGGAGGTCAAGAGTTTAGTACCCGTCTCGTAGTGAATGGGTAGTTGAAAGTGCGTGAGGAAAGACATGGTAAGGGAGTTGAAATCATGAAAAGAAGCACGTGGTAGTTCAATATACCACTTTGTTGTAGAGCCCGTAAGTGTTCACTGGAAAAGATGCAAATGTATAGAATCATCCATGAGGGAGATTAATGAACACCACAAATGGAAAGTCATCACATGGTTATTTGGATATTCTCCATATTTTCCGTCAAATTTTGGAATATCAGAAGGAAGTTTAGCTGGAATAACTGGCCAAACTCAGGAATGAAAAATAGGATCATTGGTTAACCGAGACAAGTCTGGGAGATCCAGATTCGCAAGGAAATGTAACTGTCGGTTAATTTTTGGATGATACTGGTGTGGCATAGGAACACTAGTAGGACCATAAAATGGGTTAGGTGGATAATTTTAACCAGTAGGTCCTCCTACATACGGTTTTTGCTGACCAGGATAAGCAGGATTCAATGATGGTTGAGAAACATTTGCATAAACCGATGGGTTCTGGGCATTATAAGACGGGTGATTTGTGTTGGTTGTGGAGCCTGATTATCTTCCTGATTTAAAGGTCCTTGCTTTCAGTCGTGTTTATACCCCATCAAGTATTTAAACCCCAGAAGTATGTACACTCTTCCACGTGGGGGAGTGCAGAGGGGGGGTACCCCCTCTGCGGGGTTCGGGGGGCCTATCCACCCGACTGGGGGGTCTGGGGGCAAGCGGGGGTTCGGAGGCGAAGCCCCCGAAGAAAAAATTGCCTTGTAAAAGTATATTGTAATTTCATTGTAAATCTGGACCGTTCATTATAAGGTAGCAGATCTAACGGTAGATATTATGTTAGGGTTTTTTGCCCTAGAAGGAAACCCTCTTTTCATGAGGGAAATGTATTGCGGCTATCGATGAGGGTGAATATTGTATTCTAAGAGAGGAGACTGTGAGAGAAAGAAGAGGAAGTTACAGCGGGTTTTGTTGTAGGTTGTATCCCTTCATTTGTTGGATAATAATAAAGGAAGGACCTGGCAATTTCTCTGGTGGACGTAGC
>ML786011.1:217117-267799 GCA_009831015.1 Picea engelmannii | reverse complement strand
TAATAATAAAGGAAGGACCTGGCAATTTCTCTGGTGGACGTAGCCCACACTGGGTGAACCACGTAAATCTGTGTCTCTCTTGTATTTTGTGTCTTCTGTGTTTTGTTTCTGCATTTGTTTTATTTTATTGCTCCGCGGTCCTGATTTTCTAACAATTTTCTTGCCCATAAGGAGGATAAACATGTTTCCCTTGAGGAGGGTAAGAAGTAGATCTCGGAGGCGTATACACATTAGGGGGAGGATAAACATTAGACCCTTGGGAAGGATAAGGTTTTTGTCCTTGAGGACTCCAGGTGGTGTTTGGGACACCCGGATAAGCTTATTCATAAGATGGTCCGGAAGGAACAGGATTTGATATTCCTCCTTGTGGGTTATGATATGAGTGCCCCCCAATGTGGGGTTGGGTAAATGTGCCTCCTAAAGATACTCCCTGAGATTGTGAAGGGTTTCCAGCAAACGAAGGTTACCCCCCTGCCAGCGGTGGATTAACGACCGAGGTATGACTGGCAAAGGGAGGTTGCCCTCCGGGAAGAACATGAAAAGGGGGATGTCCCCTGGGAGGGGTAGGCTCACCATAGGATGGTGGTATTCCAGGAGGGATAATTCCTCTAGATGGTGGTTTCCCTCTAGTCGATTGTATTTTTCTTGCAAGGGTCTTCATTCTCTGGTGCAAATATGTCTTAGCAAGATTGTGCGAAACATGTGGAGTTGTAGAGTGAAAGTTTGTAAAAGTGGTGGTAGGGATCGAAGTGCCTTGGGAATAAGTAGAGGTGATGAGTCTAGCATTAGAATGGACTTGTGCTAATGTAACAATAGGGTTAATGACATGATCGATGGGGTGATTCATAGTTTGACCGGATGGCTCAGTTTCAATAGGAGGATCACGAGGATTAAAGGATTGTCAAGTGGATTCAAAATGCTCATAGAGATCGCGTCTTGATGAAGTCCTCCATACAGAATGAGTAGGTGTGGGATTTGTATCTACTGCAATGGTAGGACGAATAGGAGTCCTATACTCATCACCAAATATTGGTTATGTGGATCCCATATATGTTTCGGTAAATGCTCTCTCAGGTAAATGTGGGACCTCTTCGTCTATGACGTTCCCAAGGGAGTCTAGACGAAGCAAAAGTGGTTCGAGAGGGTTTTCCGACATAGATGTAATGCGAGGAGTGGGATTCTCAACCATAACCAAAGCGCCTTCTAGATTGTCTAACGGAGGAGTAACAACACTCCCAGCGTCAGATTGATTTTCTACCTCCCCATGGCAGTTATCTTTTGGAGGGTTAGGAGGTAAGGGTTGGTAGCCTTCCAGAGGCAGACCTTGCATCCTACGTGATCGACGAAGACCTTTATCGTCTACAGGCTCAATTTTGGAGAATAACAGTACACGCGGAAAATCTAGGGCCAACTAACGAAAAGAAACAACATACGCTAATAAAATCTAGGAATCAAAACCAAGCAAACAAAACTTCTCTCGATGATCGTACTAGTTGGTGATGAAATCCAACATTGCGTGACAAAGTCAAGAAGGGGCTAGGATATGGTGGAATAGTTACAATGGTGACCTGCTTAATGGAATTTCACCTTGGAGCAAGATTCCACACAGTAATTGTGGATTTACCCTCCAAGGAGCCCGAGTGAGTTTGACCAATGTATGTTCCAGGTACAATGAGACTTCCCTTCACTGTCACCTCGTGTAAGTACCTAAAGATTATGGTAACTAAGGACACTAACTCGCAGTCAGCCCCTGGGCGAGTACGGTCGGCAGTCTGATCCGAATGTATGGGCAGGATAACAAGTCTAAAATCAAATCGAGAGGCTCCCACACATAATCGTGGGTATACCCTCAAGTGACCCCCAATATACGATCTGACCACTACAAATAATTGAACCACAGAGGGATAATCTCCGTAATTCTCTTGAATGTGACCTCATGCGTAACCCCTGTGTGAGAGGGGGATCCCAGAAAGCCTATACGACAATTGGATTTGATCTCCCTATCACAAGATGCTAATGTTTTTTTTGAAAAACTTTGGAGAGTTGTACTCATGGCCTAATCCAAAGTGCTAATCCTAGTCTAATGTTGGTGGAAGATCCTAAAAACAAAAATGTTCTAGATAAATTTTAATTAGCGATAATTTTATAGTTTTTATTTACTCAAGGGTGTATGAAAATGAAACTGATGGTATTGCGACTCAATTCCCAGAAAAGATGCACAAGAAAATGATAAGCAGCCTTGTCTTTCAATGAATGCCTATTTAAGGGAAAGAGAGAAAGTTATTTTCACTATAAAACACTAAGATGCAACATCCTCATATAATTGTTTCTCAATCAAATCCAATGTATGCTAAAAAAAATTAGAAATGCCTTCTAATATCCAAACCAATCACTAAAATATGTCCTTTTGCTTATGTGTGAATGATAATCAGATGTAAAACTTCTAATGTCAATCATAATTTAGGATTAAACAATCAGAAGAAAACCTCACACAAACAAAAATACACTCTCGTTGTGAGTAAACAAGAAAGACAAAGATAACCAAATTTGCAAACAAGAACCAAAAACCTCAAACAAATGAGAAATGATGGAAAACTGACCTCAAAGATCAAATGGAAAGGTTCACAGACCTTTGGATTTCCTCACAAAATCTTTCACTCATTCAGATAAATGAGAAGAAAACAACAAGTTAACTCTAGGTCAACAAAGACAAAGAGTGACTTCAAGGCAAGGAAAGAAAATGTCAAATTTCCAAAAAAAAGAGATCAATTCTTAGAGAACAGGGTGTTGAAGGCCAATACAAGGATGAACTGAGAGTATGAGACTCTGAGCAAGTGCAAAAAACAAAAAATGAACTCAAAAATTGAAAACCTAGAGGATTTTTCACAAAAAAGGGGGCATTGCTCTGGTGTAAGGGGCACCAGAGCATTCCAACACTATGTGTAAGACCACCAGGAAGTGTTAACATTCTGATAACAAGGGCAAGGGAGCGTTCTGCTTCAAAAGTTCAGAAAAATGCCCAGAAACTCAAAAAATCAATCAAATTCAGTTAATCTGATTGCATATGATGAAATCAAGAGCCAATCAATCATATATAAGAATCAAAGAGACGGTATGGAGAAGGTCAAATGAGTGGGAAAAGGGCCAAAACAAGATCTAGGAAAGGAAACAAAAAATCAGAGATCCTCCCCAGTGGAGTTGCCAATTTCTGTTATAAGTGAATCCTCCTGCAGACAAGCAGATTCCCTCTTGGTATCTAGACTCCTAAGGCCAAGATAGAAAATTGTTTAAAATGGAAACTGGCATCCTTTTAGATCTAATCAAGCTAACATATGAAGGAGAAGAAGAAATATATGTACCTTATTGACGACGTTTGTCCTTGCAAAGTCCAGGCTGAGCTTCGATCCTGAGCTCCCTGATAGGTCATGTAGAACAAACAAAGATACAATGGAATTCCTATTCTACTGATATAATCTCAAATATAGATATATCTACTGAAGACAAAATCATGTGGAACAAGCATAAGTTTGAAAGAAACATGCCAAGCATTGATATATTGATAAGAACAAGTAAAAGTACTTACAATACTTTGATGAAGGTGCAACAACTTCTTCCAGTTCTCCTTGTCCAACCCCTTTGCTCAAGTAATCTATATTGATTGATTTTATGACATCTCACTTATGAGATCATAAGTTTCACATCTCCAATCTTTTATGTTCATACC
Organism: Picea engelmannii; assembly: GCA_009831015.1. Taxonomy (NCBI): domain Eukaryota; kingdom Viridiplantae; phylum Streptophyta; class Pinopsida; order Pinales; family Pinaceae; genus Picea; species Picea engelmannii. Next base: position 264,075 of record ML786011.1, on the reverse strand, counting down.
ACTTATAGGATCATAAGTTTGGTATCAATTTCTAGTCTCTTCCTCTCCTTTCACAATGAGGAGACCTCCTTATATAACCTTGGAGAGGCCCAACCACTTAAGAGATATTTGGGATAAGTTGATGATTATTCTCCTTCAGTTGAGGATCTTCCCTAAGATCATGCCTTGACATTCTATTCGAATCCAACCACCTTCAAGAATTGAGGGGATTCTTCCATGTTTTATCTCAACAAACCAAAAATCTGTTCAAAAAAGGTAGAGTTCCCACAAAAGGGTACACAGAGCATTTGAACGCTCCCCCAAAGAAGCCCAGGGAGCGCTAGTACTCCCTGATAGTGGGTAGGGGATAACTTCCCTCCAAAATCCATTTTTGAGTGGTTTTTCCAGTGGAAAAAGGCTTGTACTCCTTGTCAACTGATTTCTATTCTTCAAAACTAGTCTTTCAGGTGTCTTAAGTGTCCTTGTGATGTCGTTAGAGGCACGACATAGGAAAGATGGAAGTATGTTGTTTGTGACACTTGCAACACTCATGGTCAAGATGCGACACTTACAACACTTGTAATGACGATAGTTGCGACACTATTGAAGTGAGTAATTTTGATATGTAACAGTATTATCATTAATTAGAAGCCTTAGAAGAAGCCGCCAACTTTTACCCCATCACCCTAGAAGGCACTAGTTTCATACCTCAACTCTTTGACAAGGCTTAAAACCTCTTCTTCTACTTGATACCTTACTAAACTAACCTAGTCCACTAGCCTTTCCTAGATTACTAACTCCTAAATCTTGATGCTTCTACAATAATTATTTTGCAGCCCTAACAAACACACACACTAAGCTAACTTACCCATAAATTTGCATAGGCGTCATCACCCTAGGGTCTAGTATTCCCTTTTATACCTTTCTAAAGTGAAAATTCTGAAGTTGTTATTGTTGTCGTAGCTATTGTTACAACCACTGTTGCATCCCTTAACATCCCTAAAATCATCCATAAAACCATTGAGTATTTGTACTAAGAAAACTATAATCATTGGATATTGAAGTAGTTGTCTTATTGCTTTATTATAGTACTTTTATGAAGTGGCTTCTATTGTTGTCATCACCATTAATTAATGCTATTATAAATGTTTGGACATCCATTTATTGACTTTTATTAATCTTGAAAATCGTGAATGACAAAGTACTATCAAGTTTGCAATACCTTTTATATATTTTCTTGTCATCATAACTTGCAATTTTCAAGATACATTGTTGCTACTATAATCTCATCTTTATTTTATATAACTTGTTCTAGCAGCACATAAATTTTCTAAGAAGTCATTGATTATAATCGTTGATATCATTGTTACTACTAATGTTTGATGTTTCATTGGTAAAGGGAAGGTACAAACCCACTTTCTCTTTCCCTTGTCTCTTTAAACTTTACCTAAGTGACTTCTTCTACTGAGTGACCTAGAGAGAGGGGTGGGTTTTCACCATGTCTTTCTACTTTTCATCAACCAACTAGGTCATGGGATGTCTCCCCTCGAGTGAGGTTTTCCTCCTCCTAAAGAGAAAGAGGTACACCGTTGAGGTGACAGTGATAGGGATACCTTCATGTTACGTCAATCTAAGCCTACTTTCCTTAAGGCTTTGGGAAAGTATAGATTATGCGATAAAAAAATTTGCGTCGTTCTTGGGGAACATCAAGTCAATTTTCCTTGAACGACACTTTTCGGTAAGCCTTTTTCTCAAAGCCTTTCACTTTTCAAATCTTTCCTGGCGACTCCACTGAGGGTGATTCCCTCTTTTCCCTTTGATAATCCCTAAAAGGATTATCTAGCGACTCCATTAATGATTAATCCAAGCATGGATTCTCAATGGGACCCAAGTAATTTTAAGCCCTTGGATATGACTGAAATATTGGGGTATCACCGACAAATTCCTCCAAGGTATCTAAAATCGCTCCCTAAATTCACTGGTGACGATGAGGTTAGATCCGAAGACCACATGAGCAATTTCTGGGCCTTTTTTAAACTCCATCCTATCAGTATTGATATTGAAGATCTAGGAATGAAACTTTTCTCTGCCACTCTTCATGGCAATGCTATAAAATGGTATTATAGTCTCCCTAATGCTAGTATCACATCCATGGATCAATTAGAAGATATTTTCCTTGGAAAATGGAGCATCAAATAGTATGTGTACTCATTGATAAATGAACTCAATAACATAAAAAATAATGAAAATGAGATTGTTAATGAGTTCCATACCATATTCGAGAGGTTGTCACAATAAATCTGTGAAGAATCTAACCATGGAGAGAGATATCTCATATTTATCTATACTAGGGCATTCTCAGGAGAATTAGGATTCCTCCTCAATGATAGGGAGCCAAGGACGATCCAAGAAGCTTATCACATAGCTACAGAAATCGAGGAAAATATCACCTCACCCATGGAAGAATGTCTCCCTACTCCATAAGTCAAGGTTGATAACCCTAAAGATACCCCAGATACTCTTATTCTGGAGAAATCAGTTTCCCTGGAGATCTTCATTAGTAAATTCTGGGAAAGATGGGAACAAGTCATCGACCAACAAGATCATAATAAAGGTTACCAATCCCATGAGTAAGAGAAAGAATTTACTCATGCTTCTACTAAGGATAATGAGGACCTGGTTGAAGAGTGAGAGATTGAAGATATCAAACATGATGATGAAGTATTAATGTGTTCTCTTTCCTCTGATGAAGCCATCAGAAATCATATTCCTCCTGCACAAGAAGAAGAGGATGAGGTTAGTCACTTTCCTTTTCATTTTTTTGATGATACCCTATTCTATGATCCAGAAGGTGAAGAAGAAAGGGAATCCTTGGACGAGCTATACCCTCTGTATTATGAAGTTGAAGATGTAGGGGAAATTCATGAGGATGAGGCATTGATGCTTACTTTTCCATTTGATGAAGTCATACAAGTATTTGACGCTCCTGCACATGAAGAAATGAATACGGTAAGTTGTTTCCCTTTCCAAGATTTTGAAGATGCTTTGTTTTGTGATTTGGAAAGTGAAGAGGTGTTAGAGGATCCCTTGGATGTTTTAATACCTTCGTGTTATGATAAAGGTAATGACATGGTTGATAATATTGATGAGTTCACACATGTCGAGAAATGTAAATGGGGTGTGATTGCATATAATGGGGATCCCATTTACAACATTGAGGGTCATTTCCAAATGTTTCCTTTACAAATATCATATGAGCTTACTACTAATTTTGACATTTGTCAAAAAGGAGAGGATGTAGTTACAGATGTTTTCCAAGAACCCAAGGGTGACCTAGTTCTATGTTCTCCTGATAATTTTCGGTCATACCTTGAGGGTTTTTATGAGTATTCCTTTGATAACTTGGATTTATTCTATGAAGAAGATCATCAACCACCGTTGTGATCATATCTTGATAAGGGTAATGACATTGCTTTCCTAAAGTAGGATACTTGCGATAAGGTTTTCCATCTCCCTTCGATTACTTTACCTCGTTATGTCACTAAGGATGAAGTTGGGAAACATGTATCGTGTCCCAAGTTTTCTCTAGGGTGGAACCTTATTTTATAATTCAAGCGTAGGTTGAATACCTTAAGAATAAGTTTTATATCTCGGTGTTTCCGCTTTCCCTTAAAAAATTATCAATCATCCTCTAGATTCTTGATAGTCTCTTCTCAAACTTCGGGGATTACTGATGTCCAAGGTAGTCAACCTTCAGACTCTTTGAGTCAACCTCTTGAGTCTTTGACCTTTCACGATCCTTTTATGATATGGATTGAGAACTTTTCTAGAAGTGTCACTTTGGCATAATTTTTTTATCTCACAATCTATATTTTCCCAAAGCCTAAATAAAAGTAGGCTTAGATTGATGTAACAGAGAGGTAGCCCTATCAATGTCACCCCAATGGGGTACCTCTTTATATTTAAGAGGATGAAAGCCTCACTCCATGGGAGATGTCCCAGGACCTATTTGGTTGATTAAAGGCAGAAAGACATGGATAAACCCACCCCTCTCTCTAGGTCACTCAACAGAAGAAGTCACTTAGGTAAAGTTTAAAAGGACAAGGGAAAGTGAAAGTGGGTTTGCACCTATAGTTTACCAATGAAACATCAAACGTTAGTAGTGTTGGGAATATTTTCATTGATGTCAACAGTCGAAGTGATGATCTGTAATGATGAAGTATATCAGATAAGATTGTCATTGATGTCAATAGTTGAAGTGATGATCTATTGTTAAATGACAGATGACATTGTCATTGATGTCAACAATATATTAGTCAACAAGAAGATAGAAAATGCAGAGATCGATAAATGCAAGCTCGGGAGGAAGAGAGAACAGGCAGTCGAAAGATAAAAACTATCTACAGGTATATCAATCAGCAAAATATGTCAAACTGTGTGGAGAGATAGACAACGCAAGCTCATGAGGAGGAGCGAAAAACAGAAGCGAATTGTATGAAGATCAAAGCTCAGAAGTACATAACTATTTTGTGTCTATTGTTGATCACGATAGGATCAAAAATGATTCGTTGATCAAAATCTTGGGAGGAAGAATAGATTGTAGAGATGTCATCAGGATCAGTGAAAAGACTGAACAGTTGATCAATGCGTAGAAATGGTGAGAGGCTTCAACAGTCATTTGATCAGAGTGAGAAGCTTAGCAAGCCGTCCAATCAAGAAGTTGACCGTGAGATCGAGAATCATAAAAGGATCGTGACCATCAAGTTCAGAGCAACGTGGGTCATCGATCCGACGAGAGTGGAATATCAGATATCGGGAAATGAGGAGTCGGAATAAGGGAGTTGCTCTAACCTCTAAAATACCAAAACAAGAAGTTGCAATTAGATTGAGACCATTGGATCAAGGACTAATCTGATTCGTCGATCAAACAGGAAATGAACTTGCGAAATCACGATTCATGAAGTCATTCTCAACCGTCAGATCGTCCGAAAAGATCACAACTGTTGATCATTCTGAAAAGAGCACAGTCGTTGATCGTACCAAAAGGATCATAGCCGTTGATCGTTCTGAAAGCATCAGGACCATTCGTTGTCGGATGGAACGTGGCAAAGGGTCATCATTTCGCTGACTCGAAGAATGGAAAAGTCAAACGTAAGTGTTGTGGGAACTCGCGATATGTGAGGTCACGAAGAGATCCTAGTCGTCGGTGGGAAGGCGGGTGCGTGGCACTGGATCAATGAATTCGGGGATTCGTGATTCGGAGAAACAACGACGAGAGTTGTTTGAAATCCTGAAATGCGAAAATGTGAAACACTCAGCCCTGGGTCATAACCCGTGGTCACGAGAAGGGGAGGAGCTAGTGCAACTAAGCTATATTTCGACGATCGCAACATGGAGTGTCAAGACCCTTCATCACAAGAATGTCGAAATGTGAAATCGCGATAGAAATCGTGGGTCTTCGGATCTAGAAAACATTGGAGGTTCGTTGGATTGAACCAAGGAAAAACGACACAACAGACCACGTCAGCTAAGGACACGTGTCATACTCATACACTAACAAGTTTCAATTTGATATGGTATTACAGGCACGTGTATATCGCGTATATGAATGACACATGGCAACTAATAGGATTTTGACACGTCATCAAGTGACATAAGCATTTACGTCACCCCCAGGAGTCTCACTTAGGATTTTTTCATTGTAAGAAAAAAACATTTAGTGTCCAGAAGTCCCGAACTCCAAAACTCCGAAAGGGACACGCGTCAGGTGATTTACAGTTGCCGAGAGTTGAACTGTTGGAGGTCACGAAGATTCTAAGGAAAAACATCGAAATCCCGACAACCACACATCTCAATGCCTGATTAAAACACAACCATTCAATTAAGGAAATAAGGGATCGGATTAAGGTTTAAAGTGGACCGTTGATCTCTTCCATGGAAGAGACGTGAACCGTCTGATCATATCGGCGATATCACAATCGGGAGTTTTGTAAGGAGTAGTGTCTCGAAGTCCCGAAGGTCTAAGCGTTGAAATCACGTCAGTCGTTCATCCCATCAAAGAACGAATCGTGATTGTTGATTTAATAAAGCGCTCATGCGCTCGTCACGTCTAAACGTGAGGTCACCATCGTCGGTCATATGGTCTAGAGATTTTAAAGGAACAAAATGTAATTTTCTTATTTGGTAAAGCTTGTGGTTCTGTGACGCACAGTTATATGAAATGATTTGAAGGAAGTGCCTCCACAAAATTGCTCTTTGTGAAGTAAAAGAAATTTGATATCCAGTATAAAGGATTAAATTGATCCATGACTATGATCAATTTATGAAAAACCTTCACGGTATAATGAATCGGTACACAGTCATGATTAAAAGAGAATAAATCATGAAAATATGAATAAAGAATAAAAATGAAAAATGATATTAATTGAAGTTAAGATTATCATTTTAAATGAAAAGGTACAATGGTTCAAATAAAGGGACACAATGTTTTAAATTTTCACACCTGTTTGAAGATTATATAAATGAGAAAAAGTGGTTCATATTAGAAGATAAAAAATAGGAGAAGAGTCCAAGATGAAGAAATGTTCGTTCTAAGGTGCTTGTCAATGTCTTATTGAAGATCAAGAGCAGAAGAATACAAAGCAACAGTAATGCAATCCAGTACTTGATATAGAAGACCATACAATCAAAGGTTGCAGCAGACGAGTATATATTATAACAATGGTTGCATGAGTCAAATTCGGTGAAGTACATAAGAGATTGTATTGCATTATAAAATAAGGGTGGTTGGGTGGTGCAAGGGAAGGTTGGTGCTTGCAGAGGGAGTTGGATATTCCTTGTCAGTTGTAGCTGACTAAACAGGGGGTCGAAGCCTCCTACCAGTTGGTGTTGGTGAACAGAGGGAGTTGGTGCTTCCTTGTCAGTTGTGGTTGACTAAACAAGGGGGTCGAAACCTCCTACCAGTTGGTGCTAGTGAATGAGAGTGTGGGTGCATCCTTCCAGTTGTAGCGGGTAAATGGGGTGTGGCAGCATCCCTTCAATCGTAGCTGAATAAACTTGGGGAATGTCTCTCCATCAAGTTGTAGCTTGAAAACAGTTTTGTAAAACAACTTTTTATTAATGAGAAAAGAGTTGGTGGTTTTCCCTTTGAGTTCCACGATAAAATATTATGTTCATAAGGGTTTGTTGTTCATCATATATTTCTTAATTGAATAATCAATATGTGTTCTTAATATGGATGAAGATAAAAATAAAAAGTAGGCAATACTAATTCACCCCNCCCCCCCCCCCTCTCAATATTGCTGGATATTTCCATCAATTGGTATCAGAGGGAGGTTCCTTTAAGCACAGTCTAACAAACTGAAAGGAAGATCAAATTAAGCACACATGGATGGACAAAAGATTTAAAATGAGAATGGAACTCCAATACTTAGAAAACAAGGATACATATTTTGGAGTATAAGAATGGAAATTCACCTGAAAGAATTGGGACATGATGTATGGAATTCAGTGATCTATGATTATTTCCCACCAAATAGAGTAAGGACTCTAGCTCAAAAGAAATTCAAAAAAATTAACTCAATGGTAATGAATACAATCCTTGATGGACTACCTGATGATGTCAAAGAAAATATAGGTGAATGTAACTCTGCAAAGGAACTTTGGGACAAGATAAAAGACCTCTACTCAGATGAGAAGTCAAATGAAACATTTCAATCAGAACAAAGTTCAGTCTACAACAATACTGGTAATGAAGATTCTTTTGAAAATACTCAGACATTGAAGCAGAATTCAATCTGGAAGCTGAGCTTGAAAGTTCTTTGGATGATCTGAGAAAATATAAAAAAGGGTGTAAACAACTAAAGGATCAACTTAAGACTGTTGAAAAATTCAAGAAAGGGACTGAATCCCTTGATAAAGTTCACAGTTTACAAAGATTTTCCTCGAACAAATCTGGCCTTGGATATGACCACACACACATAATTAAAGGATCAGGCCCTATTACTCATATTGATATTGAATATGACATGTCTAGTGATGATACCTCCAAAGAATCTGTTCATCCTCCCAAGGAGATGTATCAAATCAAAAGAGAGGACTCGACCATCAATAAAGGTAAAGACTCTCCACAATATTTCGATTGCAATAATGTTGATATTGAATTATCCCCTATAAGTAGAGAAGAAGATTCAAATACAATAACATAATGATTTGTTAGCATTTATCCCATGGAAGAAGAAGAAAAAAAACTATCAAAGGCCAAAGAAAAGGTTGATTGGAGTCTCTCTGAATACATCTATCACCATAATGAATCAGACTATAGCTATCTTCATGACTACACTCAAGAATTTCTTGAAAAGAGTCAAAAGCATGTCTCGGAAATAAAGCAAATGCTCATGGACAGTAAAAAGATAATATATGAGAAGGACAATTAGTTAAAAGAGAAAGAAGAGGATATCAAGAGACTTAAAAATGAAATCAGTCAAGAAAAAGAAGAAAAGAAGGAAGATGATGTCTCAAGCAAAAACCTTGTAGATCTAAAAGAACTAAGGGAAAGCTATGTCAATATTAAAATCCAACTTGAAGAAGCCAAAAGGAGAGAAGAGGTAGTAAGGAACCAGTTGGACAAAAAGGAAGAATCTTGTCATAAGATGGAAGAAGAAGTTGTGAATCTTAGAAAGAAGGTTAAGAAGTTATACACCCAAATCAAGTTCTTGAACAACTCCATGATCCTAGATGAGATCTTGGATAGTTGGAGATCACCATATGACAAAACCGGTCTTGGCCACAACAAGGAAGAAATTAGTAATATCAAGAAACCTGATGCAAGTCCTTCATTTGTAAAAAGTGAAGACAAGTTTGATGCAAGTCTTTCTTTTATAAAAAGAGAAAGCAAGTATTATGCAGGTTCTTCATGTTCAAATAATAAATGAAACACTACAAAACTTAGAAGATCAGATCAAGGAAGACATCTAGAAGCTACTCATACACCTCAAAGAAAGTTCAGAAGAGAGACACCTTCATGGATGAATCAAATAAGGTATGAGAGTGTCTTTAATGGTTATTGTTTTTCTTGTAATGAATATGGTCATAAAGCCTTGGACTGTAGGCGTCATGGAAGAAAGAAATTCGGTAGGTTCAACAATAGTATAATATGTTGGAACTGCAATCATGTTGGACATATTGTTGCACATTATTACACTATGAGATGCTATAGTTGTGGTGGATATGGCCACAAAGCCTATAACTGTTGGAACTCAAGAATACAACCAATAATAAATGCTTCACACAATATGACAACAAGAGTAAATAAGAAGACATGGAAAAGAAAATCTGAAGTAGCAAACAAGAAAGATGAGGAAAATATTGTTCCCTAAACTGATGAAGTTAATGATAGAAGTTTGGAGGATGAAACTACTAATAAGGAATATTCTCAAGACAAGAATAAAGAATCTATTGGTGCACATAATAATGACGTTGATAATGAATCTCCAACGGTAGAACAACAAAAATAATTGAGTGATGATTATCTCAAAAATATTTCAATCCTATTTTAATGGTACACTGAAACTCCTTCTAAAAAATAAAATAAAAAGATCTATGTCCAGAAATATGCAAAGACTATGCTCAATGAAGCCAATTATCTAATGGATATTCCATCAATTAGTATTAATATTGGAGGGAAGTTGTAAGAACATCAGTACTCATATTGAATAGAGGTCGACTCAGGATCAATAGTAGTAAAACTCCTTGTGAACCCTGTTTTGGAAGAGCTCATTCGGTAAAATACCTCAAGGTCTTTGGAAGTAAGGATTACATCAAAATGCATGATGAGAATTTTGAAAATGTGATGCTAGATCTGATGAAGGTATCCTTATTGGATATGCTTCTGCCAAGAAAACATACAGATGCTACAATCTTAGGTTACATAAGATTGTTGAGAGTGCAGATGTCAAGAGGGTTGATATAAAAAAAAAATGGTATCATACTTAGAGATTGATGAGAATCAATCGACAAATCCAAGAGCTATTTGAATAAAATGAGATACAATTGCACAATGTTCCAGTAAGACAACGACATACGTAGAAGCAGCATTATGATGTACAAAATGAGGAAAATGGCATCCTGTAGAAATAACAAGAGAAGAAACCTTGTCAGAAAAGGATACCCTTTTAGAAACAAAGGGGGAGAACAGTTAGTAAAATTAACAGGGGAAGACACCTTGTCAGGAAGAGATACCTTTTCATAAACAAAGGGGGAGAGTAGTCAAAAGCAGAGAGAGATCATATTGACAAGGGGAGTCATTCAGTTGTGACAAAAAAAGGTTGATTGCAGGACAAGTTATCATTGGTCAGACAAGTACTAATACAGATAAATCATAGGAGAAGAAACCCTTTGCCACTGATGTCAAAGGGGGAGAGAAAATTCATAAAAGGAACACTTCATAAGAGGAAAGCATCAACACAGGGGGATTTTTGTATATGAAGTTAGTGTGTTTCCCTCAATGACAAAGGGGGAGATTGTTGGAAATATTGTCATTGATGTCAACAACCGAAGTGATGACCTGTAATGATGAAGTACATCATATGATATTGTCATTGATGTCAACATTTGAAGTGATGATCGGTTGTTAAATGATAGATGACATTGTCATTGATGTCAACAATATATCAGTCAACAAGAAGATAGCAAATGCATAGATCGATAAATGCAAGCTCAGGAGGATGAAAGAATAGGTAGTCAAAATATCAAAACTGTCTACAGGTATATCAATCCACAGAAGATGTCAAACTGTGTGGAGAGATAGACATCGCAAGCTCATGAGGAGGAGCGAACAACATAAGTGAATTGTATGAAGATCAAAGATCATAAGTACAGAAGTATTTCATGTCTATTGTTGATCACGATAAGATCAACAATGATTTGTTGATCAAAAGATCTGGAGGAAGAACAGATTGTAGAGATGTCGTCGGGATCAGTGAAAAGACTAAACAGTTGATCAATGCGTAGAAATGGTGAGAGGCTTCAGTAGTCGTCCGATCAGAGTGAGAAGCTCAGCAAGTCGTCTGATCGAGAAGTTGACCATGAGCTTCAGAATCATAAAAGGATCGTGACCATCAAGTTCATAGAAACGTGGGTCATCGATCCGACGAGAGTGGAATATCGGATATCGGGAAATCAGGAGTTGGAAGAAGGGAGGTGCTCTAGCCTTCGAAATACTGAAACGCAAAATTGCAATTAGATACAGACCATTGGATCGAGGACTAATCTGAGTCGTTGATCAAACAGGAAATGAACTTGCGAAATCACGATTCGCGAAGTCATTCTCGACCGTCAGATCATCTGAAAAGATCACAGTCATTGATCATTATGAAAAGATCACATTCGTTGATCGTACCAAAAGGATCATAGTCGTTGATCGTTCTAAAATCATCGAGACCGTCCGTTTTCGGATGGCATGTGGCGAAGGGTCATCATTTTTCTGACTCGAAGAATGGAAAAGTCAAATGTAAGTGTTGTGGGAACTCGCGATATTCGATGCCGCAAAGAGATCCTAGCCGTCGGTTGCAAGGTGGGCACGTGGCATTGGATCAACGAATTCGAGGATTTGTGATTCATAGAAACAACGACGAGAGTTGTTCGAAATCCCGAAATGAAAAAATGTGAAACACTCAGTCCTATGTCATAACCTGTGGTCATGAGAAGGGGAGGAGCTAGTGCAGCTAAGCTCTATTTCGGCGATAGAAACATGGAGTGTCGAGACCCTTCATCACAAGAATGTCGAAATGCGAAATCGCAATAGAAATCATGGGTCATTGGATCTGGAAAACGTTGGAGTTTCGTTGGATTGAACTAAGGAAAAATGACACAGCAAACCACGTCAGCTAAGGACATGTGCCATAATCAGACACTGACAAGTGTCAAGTTGATATGGAATTACAGGCACGTGTATATCGCCTATATGAATGACACATGGCAGCTAATAGGATTGTGACACATCATCAAGTGACGTAAGTGTTTATGTCACCCCTAGGAGTCTCACTTCGGAGTTTTGCATTGTAAGAAAAACAAATCTAGTATCTGGAACTGCCGAACTCCAAAACTCCGAAAGGGACACGCGTCAGGTGATTTACAGTCACTGGGAGTTGAACTATTGGAGGTCACAAAGATTCGAAGGCAAAACACCAAAATCCTGGCAGCCACACATCTCAACGCCTGATTAAAACACAATCGTTCAATTAAGGAAAGAAGGGATCAAATTAAGGTTTAAAGTGGACCGTTGATCTCTTCCATGGAAGATACGTGAACCGTCTGATCGTATCGGCGATATCACAATCGGGAGTTTTGTAAGGAGAAGTGTCTCGAAGTCCTGAATGTCCAAGTGTCGAAATCTTGTTAGCCGTTCATCCCATCAGAGAACGAATTGTGACTGTTGATTTAATAAATCACTCATGCGCTCGTCACGTCTAAACGTGAGGTCATCATCGTCGATCATATGGTCTAGATATTTTAAAGGAACATAATGTAAGTTGCTTATTTGTTAAAGCTCGTGGTTCTGTGACACACAGTTATATGAAATGGTTTGAAGGAAGCACCTCCATGAAATTGGTCTCTGTGAAGTAAAAGAGATTTGATATCGAGTATAAAGGATTAAATTGATCCATGACTGTGATCAATTTATGAAAAACCTTCATGGTATAATGAATTGATACACAGTCATGATTAAAAGAGAATAAATCATGAAAATATGAATAAAGAATAAAAAGGAAAAACGATATTAATTGAAGTTAAGATTATCATTTTAAATGAAAAGGTACAATGGTTCAAATAAAGGGACACGATGTTTTAAATTTTCACACCTGTTTGAAGATTATATAAACGAGAAAAAGTGGTTCATATTAGAAGATCAAAAATAGGAGCAGAGTCCAAGATGAAGAAATGTTCGTTCTAAGGTGCCTGTCAATGTCTTATTGAAGATCAAGAGAAGAAGAACACAGAGCAGTAGTTATGCAATCCAGTACTTGATATAGAAGACCATACAAGCAAAGGTTGCAGCAGACGAGTAGATATTACAGCAATGGGTGCATGAGTCAAATTCAGTGAAGTACATAAGAGATTGTATTGCATTATAAAATAAGGGTGGTTGGGTGGTGCAAGGGCAAGTTGGTGCCTGCAGAGGGATTTGAATCTTCCTTGTCAGTTTTAGTTGACTAAACAGGGGGTCGAAGCCTCCTACTAGTTGGTGTTGGTGAACATATGGATTTGGTGCTTCCTTGTCAGTTGTGGCTGACTAAACAAGGGGGTTGAAGCCTCCTACCAGTTGGTGCTGGTGAATGAGGGTGTGGTTTCATCCTTCCAGTTGTAGCGGGTAAATGGGGTGTGGCAACATCCATTCAGTCGTAGCTGAAGAAACTTGGGGAATGTCTCTCCATCAAGTTGTAGCTTGAAAACAGTTTTGTAAAACAACTTTTTATTAATGAGAAAAGAGTTGGTGGTTTTCCCTATTGGGTTCCACGATAAAATCTTGTATTCATAAGGGTTTTTTATTCATCATATATTTCTTAATTGAATAATTAATATGTGTGCTTAATATGGATGAAGATAAAAAGAAAAAGTAGGAAATATTGATTCACCCCCCCCCACTCAGTGTTGTTGGATATTTCTATCAAGTAGTAACAACGATATCAACGATTATATTCAATGACTTCTTAGAAAAATTATGTGTTGATAGAGAAAGTTATATACAATAAAGATGAGATTATAGTAGCAGAAATGTATCTTGAAAATTGCAAGTTATGATGACAAGAAAAGATATAAAAGGTCTTGCAAACTTGATAAAACTTTGTCACTCACGATTTTCAACATTAATACAAGTCAATAAATGGTTGTCCAAACATTTATAACATCATTAATTGCTTATGATGATGGCAATAGAAACCACTTTAGAAAATTACTATAATAAAGCAATAAGACAACTACTTCAATATCCAATGATTATAGTTTGTTTAGTACAAATGCTCAATGGTTTTATGGATGATTTTAGGGTCCTTGGGGACTGCAATAGTGCTTGTAACAATAGTTATGATAGTGGTAACAACTTCATAATCTCTCTTTAGAAAGGTAGCAAAGGGAATACTACAACCTATGGTGATGACGCCTAGGTTAGTGCAAATTTATGGGTAGGTTAGCTTAGATAGTGTGCTTGTTAGGGCTGCAAAATAATTGTTGTAGAAACATCAATATTTAGGATTTAGTAATCTAGGAAAGGATAGTGGACTAGGTTAGTTTACTAAGGTATCAAGTAAAATAAGAGGTTTGAATCCTTATCAAAGAGTTGAGGTAAGAAACTAGTGCCTTCTAAGGTGACGGGGTCAAAGTTGGCGGCTTCTTCTAAGGCTACTAATTAATGATAATAAACAAAAGTATAAGAGGGAAAATTTTTAGGAGGAGTAGCAACTTAAGTCCTCCTAGATTTTGACCTCAAGAAACAAAGTGCTAGGTTGTACGCACTTCTAGCCCCTAGCGCATTTCTCTCCTTATCCTTTTTATGGAGTGAATACTTATGCAACAATAACCAAATGCAAACCTCTAGAGAGTTATCACTTTAGGGCTCTAGGGTTTCACTAGTTACTAGATCAATTTAGAGAAATCTTGGAAAATACAAAAGTAAGAAAGTAGTATCTTAAGTTTCTTACTTCAAGCATTAAATACACCATGCAATTTCATAATATTGTACGAGAAAATAAAACAATGCAATAAACCATTCAATAGATGACAAAATGCATATTATACTTGCACCAGGAATAATCATGAATATACCATGCAAGATCACCATAAAACTCCAAAAAATTATCCTTGTTGCAAAGATAAGCCTTAAACAAGAGTTGAGCCTCCTTAATTCAGACAATAACCCAAGAGGGGCACAATTTTGAGTCCTCCTTGTCTTCAAGGACAAGTTGTGATTAAAATGAATGTCTCTTTTTGTTTATTTATACAAAATTTACCCTAAAATTAATTTTAGTTCATAATTACATGGCCGACCTGATCAATTTTCCCTAATTTACAAAATTGAACAAAATTACATGAATAAAACCTATTAGGGTGACATCATGCCCTTTCTAGGGTGACGTTGAGCTCCAATGGGGGACCTCCAGCCTTGAAAAGTGGAACGTTGGCACCTCCAAGGCCTAATCACACCATCGACTGCTAAAATTTGTGCCAAGCATCCTTCTTTCACCATAACATCACCTCCATGAAACCCCAACCCCCAAATGATGAAGTCATGGTCTAGGTGGGTGGTCTTTAGGCCTTCCAAGGCCATCGTCCAAGTGAAGAGAGGTGGAACTCGTCCATCTAGGCCTGCTAGAGTGCCTCCAAAGGAAACATCCTTCCTTCATATAATGAAAACCTCAATATCTTCTTACTTATGCATGGGGTTTCAACATCCATCTGTGGGATTTTAGCTCCCATGAAGGTCCGAGCTAATCATTCCCTCATGTGTACCTGTCCATTGGGCAAGGTCCTGCAGTAACAACAAGTATGCCCTCTAGGGGTTCATAATTCATAAGGATCATAACATGTAAATCACATCTAATAATTAAATTACCCGAACATGTGCATCAAACCCCCCCTWAACCCAAACAAATKCTCAAAGACKTTATGCAATTTGACAAGTTAGGTTTGGAGAGGGTGTCAGGGTGTCCTATTGGTCTAACCTTTCTTAAGTTTGGGGTGTTTCCCAAGTGGAGTCTATTCCAAGTCATGTAAGTGTATGAGGTGGCATGGGGTAAATATTTGGGCATGGGATGCATGTGATAACAGGGAAATGTAAAGTCTTACCTATGGGTGCATTTGTGGAGGGTGAGTTACACCTTGTCATGAATGAAATTTTTTCCTATACCATTCATTGCCTTTTACTCTTAGCTTTATTCATTTTGATCTCTTTCTCTTGTGCTTCAAGGAAATAGTTGAAGGCCACTATCCTGGCTTGATGACCAAAGGTGACAACGTTATCCACAAACATTTCACAAAAATGAGAACGTTGGCTCATGATGAGACCCCCTTTCTCTTGGCTATGCCACCAAGATCCACTACTCTGGTTTGGTAAGCATATAGGTGGTAGTGTCATACCGCTACATGCCCATCGTAATAATAGGTCGACTCATGATGAGACCTCCTATCCATCAACTAGTACCTTGAGTGTTTATGTTATCTTATGGGTCCCCTTTTCTTCTTGAGAATCTTTTCACTGCTTTCTTAGGGATCCCTAGGAGAAGCATCTCGAATTTTTCAAAATTGGATTTTAACTCTTTCGAACTACTTTTACCCTCTAGCCCTTTATCCCCTTCTTCCCACGAGGTAAGTTACAACCCTTCCTAGCGTTGCCAATCCCAATGCCCAAACAAGGATAAGGGATATGGAAGGAATAAAGATGGAAATTGGTAAGTATGGAGGGAACAAACGATGAATTTTCACAGATCTAGGTACTGGGTGGATCTATATTTAATGCTTCAAGTAAGAAACTTAAGATACTACTTTCTTACATTTGTATTTTCCAAGCTTTCACTAAATTGTTCCAGTAAATAGCGTGCTTTTTAGGGCTGCAAAATAATTGTTGTAGAAACATCAAGATTTAGGATTTAGTAATCTAGGAAAGGATAGTGGACTAGGTTAGTTTACTAAGGTATCAAGTAAAATAAGAGGTTTGAAGCCTTATCAAAGAGTTGAGGTAAGAAACTAGTGCCTTCTAAGGTGACGGGGTCAAAGTTGGCGGCTTCTTCTAAGGCTACTAATTAATGATAATAAACAAAAGTATAAGAGGGAAAAAATTTAGGAGGAGTAGCAACTTAAGTCCTCCTAGATTTTGACCTCAAGAAACAAAGTGCTAGGTTGTACGCACTTCTAGCCCCTAGCGCCTTTCTCTCCTTATCCTTTTTATGGAGTAAATACTTATGCAACAATAACCAAATGCAAACCTCTAGAGAGTTATCACTTTAGGGCTCTAGGGTTTCACTAGTTACTAGATCAATTTAGATAAAGCTTGGAAAATACAAAAGTAAGAAAGTAGTATCTTAAGTTTCTTACTTCAAGCATTAAATACACCATGCAATTTCATAATATTTCACATGGAAGCATGGAATTGTGACACATGGCAACTCGTGGAGGGAGACAAGTGGAATATTATTATTAGAGACACATGAATATTTATTACAAAGACACATGACATTATATGAATAGTTGATTCCAATGACTGGGCATGGGATGGATGACAACGAAATTCCAAAATTATTATTTTATTTGACAATTTTCCAAGGGTCGAATCCTCCAAGCTCCATAATTTATTCTCTTCTAATGTTTCTTGCTAAGTTATCAAACACTTAGTATTATATATCATGAAGAATATAATATCCCAATGCATGTGGGATAGAATTTTAAACCAAAAATTCAAATTTTATGAAGGGAAGCATGAAAATCAATCCAAGGGCTGAGTTTTGCCCATCAACTTTGATCGACGGTGGTTGAGTGTTGATCTTGCAGAGGCCATAAATTGATCTCCGGGTGTCGGAATAGCGAAAAATGTATACCCTTGGAAAGATATTTCGACGCAGAATATGTTGGTATAGGTTTAAAATGCTGAAAGTGGGTAAATATTTCTCAGAAATTAAAATATCAGTCAGCTACATTTTTAATGGGTCTGCATGATAACTCATCTTCACGAGCTCATATCTTGATATCCGGGCAATGGATTTGGAAAAAATTTATACCATTGGAAATATGAGATGATGAAGAGCAAATCATAAGTGATTTTCATGGATAAAAATTTGTATTTATGTTCCATAAAATTAAATTACAATCGTCCTCTTTTGATGGAAAATTTATTAAATTTTAAAAAATAAAAGTTTAATTAAAAAAAAATTTATTAAAAAAGGAGAGGAGCCCACTTTAAATCTACTTGTATTAATAATATTAATTCATTATTGAGGAATTAATTAGACATTTTTTAAAGTGAATGTTTCAAGAAGTAACTTGTACGGGAATTTCTAGAAGGAAGAAACCCTAACTACTCAAGTAGTTAGAAAATCTCTTCTTAAAAAGGGAAGAGAGGCTTCATCAAGAGGCCAATATTCAGTATTGTCAGAGGGGCAGGGCAGAAGATCAGAGGAATAAAAATGTACATCCATGGATACAAAATCAATATTCTCATCAAAAGAAAGAAATCTCCATCTTCTCCATTTTCTTTAATATATTCTTCTACACCACTTCTCATAGTTTTATGCTCGAATCTCAAAGTTGGGCACTTGGCTGAGTTGTTGTGTGTTCTTCTTATATTATTCTAAGATATTTTCTTATATGAGCATGGAGTATTTTCAACCACATATATGGTTGTCAAATATTTTGTAATGAAAAATATCTTTCATGAATAGAACTCCACAAAGAATTGCTTCAGGATTGATCTCGTTTGTGCTTTGTAACCCTATTTTCAAAATATAAAGTATTTGAGGTTTTTTTTTTTTTTCCACATGAAAAATACTCTATATATTCAAAAGGATATATAAATATACATCGTCAATCTCCGCCAAGGGAGACTCAAAGATAAAACACAGCTGATGATAAAAACACGACAAATCCGGCAAAAAAAAAAAAAACCAAAAAAAACCAAAGCCACAAAACCGTCAAAAACCAAAGCCACGAGTCCACAAGGGAGTCAGCCTACTGGTCATAAGATATGCAGCAAGAGTCAGCCCAAAGAAGCAAAATCACAACCTGATTTTGATGGTGGGCCCTGTGTTACCATCCACCCACTTTGTGAAGCAAAAATGTCTCGGGGGCATATGCAGAGCTAATTTGGATAGAGAATCGACCTCACTATTGTCCTCCCTAAAGATGCGTGAGACGGAGAGAGTCCTGAAACAGTGAGCTGTCTCTTTGGTTCTATCTTTCCAACTCTCGAGAGCCGCCACCTTGAAATCCACTTGTCCCTTCAGCTAGTCAACAATAACCTTGGAATCGCCCAGGAGAAGAAGATCGTCAATATGCAGTCGTCTTGCCAGGTTGAGGGACGCCGAAGCCCCCAACAGTTCAGCCTTCATATTTGATCCATATCCACAGTTTAAAGTCCAGCGATAGCATGTGTGAGTGTTTAGTAAAATTTTCCCTCCCGCACCACAGAGAGATCCATTCTGTTGAGAGGCTCCATCAAACCAGGCGACCACCCTGTCTGTAGGATAATCAAAACGGTGTCGGCGCTTTGAAATTATGGGTGGCTGAGTCTGTTGTATATATACCTTTAATAAGATAGTATTCACCACAAAAATCACAGATGGAGGCTTCCCATCAAAGAGTGCAGAATTCCTGCACTTCCAGACCTGCCAAAGGAGGTGGATTGGCAACAGGGAAAGTGAATTGTAGACTCTGGTCCATCGCTGGAGACAATCAAGGATGCAGGTGCCCGACCATGTTGTGTAGAATAGGAGTGATGGGTCGATTAACTGCCACACAGCTCGGACGAAAGGGAAATTGATGAACAGATGTGAAATGGTTTCGCTCTGATGTTGACAAAGGTAGCAGCGACTCGGCCCCTCCCAGCCACGTGCCTATCGACTCGGCCAAACCAAAACTCGATTCTCAACAAGAAGCCAGATAAAGAGATTTAATTTGACAGGGAAGTCGGCCTTCCATATCTGCTGGAATCGATTTGTTTTTTCGTGTGGCCAGTAGAAGGTTGCAAGCGCATGATAAACGTTTTTTGCCGTAAGAGCGCCCGACTGGTCCCCTCTGGTCCACAGAAGAAAGTCAGGTATGTCTTGAAAACGTATGCCCGCTGCCATCAGTAGCTGGGTGTAGCCCCTCCATTCATTGAGTAAATCGACCTTCAGCTGTAGCTCTTCCCCGCTGAGCCAATGATCACCGAGCAGACCCCCATTGATCGGGGAAATGAATTGATGAAGATAAAAAAGATTTCTTCTATTTAAGTGTGCCAACAGAGGAGCTGAAAGGAGGGCGTGACTACCCAGGCCTAGAATGTAATCTCTGCCTACTTCAATCTTCTTTCCATTTCCCGGGTTCCAGGAGATCCACTGTAGAATAATCGGCAGTGTCATAGATAGATGTTTCCAGACTATAGAGCCGTTGTTGGGCCGATTCGATGCCGATCTGATCCAAGTGTGTACTGGGAGAGATGGAAAGTACTTATCTTTGATAACTGAGCCCCAGAGACCGGGATTCATAAGAATCATCCAGAAGGTATTGGCCGAGAGCGCCCTATGGAAGATTGGTAGGTGCCTAAGACCCCAGCCCCCCAACGATTTTGGTTTTGAGATCGAAGCCCAATTGCATAGGTGATAACCTTTTTTGTTTGTACTGCCTGACCAAAGGAAAGAGAAAATCAGTTGTCGAAGAGACTTCAGGATCGAAGTCGGGATGTGTGCGAGCGCCATCCAGTACACCGGGAGGCTTTCCAATACAGATTTTATTAGCACGAATCTCCCACCTAAAGATAGAAATTTGTTGCACCAGTGCTGGATCTTGCTGTTGAATTTATCGAGAAGCCAATGCCAATATTTACTAGAATATCTGGTAGATTTTAAAAGGAACCCAAGGTAAGAAAACCCCTTGTCAAGCTCAAGTGCTTTGATGCCAAACAGTGCTGTAATATCTGATAGAGAGTTCGCCTGTGTATTGGATATAAGGAAGATAGATTTTTGTAAATTGATCTCCAAGCCAGAAGTTGTGCAGAAAGATTTAAGGATAGAGTGGATCAGTGCCCATTCATTCAGATCAGCCAACGTTAGGATTAGCACGTCATCAACAAAAAGTAAATGTAGGATATGTAACCGCCCCGAGATTTTTATGCCAGTTAGGTGTCCCTCCACTTGTTTGATTTTTAGCAAGATGTTAAGCCCCTCCAGAACCAAAATGAAAAGTAGAGGTGAAAGAGGACATCCTTGTCAGAGTCCTCTCTCGCAGTGGAAAGATCTGGTAGCTTCCCCGTTAATTAGAATAGCTAAAGTGGCTGAAGATATGCAGCCCAGAATCCAGTTGGTGATAATAAGACCAAAACCACACTGCAAAAGAACCAGGTGAAGAAAGTTCCAGTTAATGCAATCGAATGCCTTTTTAAGGTCCAGCTTTAGAAGAGCGGCTTGTTGTTTTCTCGTCTTTAAACTGTGTATACATTCATGAGCGACTCCAACAGCATCGAGGATTTGTCTTCCTTTTAGGAATCCTAGTTGTTCATCGGACAAGGCCAAGGATAGAAAAGGTCAGATTCTTCTTGCTATAACCTTGGAAATAAGTTTGTAGCACAGGTTACAAAGGGATATAGGGCGAAAGTATTGAAAATGTTTGGTCATATTAGACTTTGGGATAAGTACCACAAATATTTTGTTGAGCTGTGGGTTCACAACTCCTCTAACTCTGGAATCCTCCACCGCGTCCAAGAGATCATGGGCCAATAGATCAAAGAAATGCAGGTAAAATTCAACAGACCAGCCGTCTGGTCCGGGGCTTTTTTCTTTTTTGAAGCCCTTAAGCACCTCAAACAGCTCCTCCTTTGTGAAAGGCGCTTCCAAAGCTAAGGCTTCCTCGGTGGTGACCATTTTGGGGAAGTGGCTGGCTAGTTCTATTTATGCAGCAAGATCAGATGCCGGGGAAACCTTGAAAAAAGAATTAAAATGGTTGAAGGTCGCAGCTTTGATACCTTCCAGTGTATGTTGTAACAGCCCATCCACATCCTCAATGTCCCATAAAAAAAAATTGGCATGCCTGGCACTGGCAAAACGGTGAAAAAAGCGAGTGTTTTTGTCGCCAAATTCGAGCCAGGTCATCCGACTTTTCATCCGCCATCTTTCTTCATCAGCACGCAAGTGAGCATTACGCTCTTCCTCAAGGCCTCTAATTTTTAAATCAGTATCAAAAGAGTTAGCAACCTGTAGCTTGTGGCGAAGTAGGAGGTCCAGTTCCTGCTCTATCCTGTATAGGTCAGCCTATTCAGCTAGCTTTTTCTCTTTTATCCAAAGAATGGATCGGGATTTTAATCTGGACAGTTTGACCGTGAGGTTACCTTGTGGGTCATCCGTCGACATGGAGGAGGAATCGGTCCAAACCGATCTGACAAGACTGTTGAATGAGACCTCTTTCAGCCATTGAGGGTTGAATTTGAAAGGCTGTCCAACACCAAACCGGCCCGCGCCCAACTGTAATAAAATGGAAGCATGATCAGAGAGAAAAGGGAGATTTACCCAAGATCGATAGCTACAAGAAGGTGAAAGCAGGTCCTTAGCAATTAGAAAATGGTCTAATCGTTTGGTAATACTCGTTGTGCCGTGTCTCCCATTTCTCCAGGTGGGAAGAAGCTCCGCTGGTTTCAAATCGACTAAATCATTTTTGTAAAAGATGCGGTTAAAAAAGCTATGGAGCGGGTCGATCTGCGCCCTATCTCCCCAAATTTCCTCTGAGCTAGTGGTAATATTGAGATCACCAGCCAGGATGAGATTTTTAGCAGCCAAAATCCCCAGGTCATCAATTCGTTGCCAAAATACTTTACGATCAGCACAAGGACCGTATACATTGAGCAAGTTGATGTCAGCCTTTAGCTCAAAGCAGTGTCCTGAAAGTAGAATTCCTCCTGGACTGAGCATTGGAAAGAAATCAAAGAAAGAGGGATCCCACGAGGCCAGAAGGCCCCCCGAGTTTCCAACCGAGCTAGCAGCGCAGGTCATCCAGGTTGGTCTCAGCAAGTGCATGAAATCCCTTGTAGTAGAGGCATCCATGAGAGTTTCTTGAAGAAAGATGATTGTCGGCTTATAGAGATCCAGAAGTCTACGTAGGGAGGCATGTTTCAGGGGCCCTCCAACCCCTCTAATGTTGAGGGAAAGTAGGATCATGACTTACCCCGGGCAAGGGATTTTAATCCTCTAAGGGCCCCATGAATTGTAGCAGAAGTAGATGTGTCCGATGCCACTAGTCCAACCTGTGTTTTTTTTCGTGCACTGCGGGTTTTAAGCAGCGAGAGCTCCAGTCCAATACCTCTCGACCAAGCAGGATCCGGTCCAGGTAAAGGTTTTGTGGTAGATGAAGAAGGTCGGTCAGATGACGAAGGTGTGGGATGGCAAAGAGCTTTCCCAAGGTAGGTATTGATGGGTAGCGACTCGTAGGGGAGAGGAGGGGTCGGGTCAGGGATCAGAAAAAAGGATTCTAGTTGGAGAGCCGATTGGGTCGGTTCGGTGAATCCAGGGAGAGAGGACGGTTCAGACATCTCCTCAGTTAAAGGAAGCTATTGTTCGCTCATAGGATTAGATGGAATCAAACCAGGTGATGAAAGTGACGGAGGGGGAAAGTGGTCAACTGGAACATGTTCAGTAGGTGTTGGCAGAGGTGTGGATAAATGAGTTAGAGGGTCGGGCTTGTCTGGATGGGAGTCCGGGGTAGCAGCAAAAGAGAAAATGTCTACCTGTTCAGATATGTAAAGTCTGTCCCAGGAAGTGAAAGTATTAAAGAGAGAAGGGAAAAAACGATGGATTTTACCTAAAACAGAATCATCAGACGGAATGGTATCCCTCCCGGTAAAAGAAGTCTCCTCCACATGCTGGTTGGGTGATGAGATATATCCATCAAATTTTGGATCCTCAGCCGGATCCAAATCAAGCGTAGGAGGTGGGAACTTGTAGCAGTCTTTCCTCAGGTGACCAGTGCGACGACAGAAGGAGCATCGAAACGGGATGCCTAAATAGTCAATTCTCTGAGATATTAGCTGGTTGTGCCAATCAATCTCCAGAATTTTAGGTAATCCAGCTTGTATGTCCATTTCCACATATATCCTTGCCATTTTCTTGTCCGATACCGAGAGGGAGGAAGGATCTTGTCTAAGAAAATGCCCTATGGAGGAGCCTATCAGTTCGAGCGCTTGCTGGTTCCAGAGTTGTAAAGGGATACCTGGAAGAAGAACCCATAAGTGTCGAAGGCTAAAGAACTCTGAGGCTGGATTAAAACCCAGTCTCCACCTTTTTAGCATGAGGATACCCTCGTTGAAGGCCCAGAACCTCTCCAGGATGAGCATCGTGTCTTCTAGTTTTCGGAAAATAAATCCCATCCAGCCTTGTTGTAGCAAGAGAATCTGTGGTGAGTATCCCAGTAGTGGATTCCAATGATCAGTAACCCAGGAGTCCAAGCTTTGTTTTCATTTCTCCTTATATGATAGCCTCCCTACTAAAGCGCAGAGAGCTAGGTTGCAAGCGTCAGAGAGTCCTACATCCATACCGAGAGTGAGTTTGGGGTGTCTAAGCTTGGGCTTCCAAGCTTTATGTCTGCGTTTGTGAAAGCCCGCCTTCAGAGGAGTTTGTCCTGGGAGAGGTCAATTCCCAAGAGGGTTGTCATCCTGTAGAACAGATAAGTCAACATTCTTTTTTCGTTTATCCAGTAGGCGGGCTTCACCGAGTGTGACCTGTCACTATGAACTAAATTTAATTTTAGGGTAAATTTTGTATAAATAAGAAAAAAGTGGCATTCATTTTAATCACAACTTGTCCTTGGAGACAAGGAGGACTGAAATTTGCACCCCTCTTAGGTTATTGGCTGAAATAAGGAGGTTCCACTCTTGTTTAAGGCTTATCTTTGCAACTTGGATCAATTTTTGGAGTTTTATGGTGATCTTGCATTGTATATTCATTATTATTCTTGGTGCAAGTAAGTAGAATCTGCATTTTTTCATCTATTGAATGGTTTATTGCATGGTTTTATTTGCTCATACAAGATTATGAAATTTCATGGTGTATTTCATGCTTGAAGTAAGAAACTTAAGATACTACTTTCTTACTTTTGCATTTGCCAAGATTTCACTAAATTGATCTAGTAACTAGTGAAACCCTAGATCCCTAAAGTGATATCTCCCTAGAGGTTTGCATTTGGTTATTGTTGCATAAGTATTTACTCCATAAAAAGGATAAGGAGAGCAAGGAACCAGGGCCTAGAAGTTCCTACACACTAGCACTTTGTTTCTTGAGGTCAAAATCTATGAGGACTTAAGTTGCTACTTGTTGACCAAACTTTGGTCATCTTTATTTTCCTGCTCTTGGATTCATAAAAATCCTTGATATCAAAAGAAGACATTTTTTAACTTTTATAAGTTCACTCTGCAACCCTCAGTCTCAACTTCACCACACATTTTTTGGATCAAAAAGATGTTTTTGTATGCCTAAGTTACTCAAGATCTTCTCCAGAGGTCCAATTTTGAAGAATCTTTCTAAATATCATGTTCTCCTCTCCTCCCCTATATTACAATTCTATCATACTTATAATTTTCACTCAACATCTCACTTTTCGTACTTAGTCATATTTCAGTGTTCGCGGGTTCGATCTCTAATCCTCCATTTTCTATGACCTCCACTTTGCACCCCAAGTTCCATGATATACATCTCGACCGTTAGCCTTGTCACAGGTGTTGAGCTCCAAAGTATTTCATTCCTCTTGCACGCGAGTCCAACCAACCATTCTTCAACACTTAGTCTACTTTTGTATCGTGGACTCGCAGACTCCCTCACTCCCTTACTCACCTCGCTCCCCAACCCGCCAACCCGTCCCCGCAACCTAAAAAATACCCCATTAACTTCCAAAACCTACAATTTTACCTTCACTTACCCTTCCACCTAATTTCCCATACTTAAAAATTATTCCAAATTTTTCCCCTTTTAAACCATGAACCAATAAGAAAATTCCACATGGAAGCATGGAATTGTGACACATGACAACTCATGGAGGGAGACACATGGAATATTATTATTAGAGACATGTGGAAAGTTATTACAAAGACACATGGAAGTATATGAATGGTTGATTCATCAATGACTGGGCATGAGATGCACGACAATGGAATTCCAAAATTATTATTTTATTCGACAATTTTCCTAGGGTCGAATCCTCCAAGCTCCATAATTTCTTCTCTTCTAATGTTTCTTGCTAAGTTATCAAACACTTAGTATTATATATCCTGAATAATATAGTATCCCAAGTCATGTGGGATAGACTTTTAAACCAAAAAGTTGAATTTTATGAAGGGAAACACGAAAATCAATCCAAGGGCTAAGATTTGCCCATCAACTTTGATCGACAGTGGTTGAGTGTTGATCTTGAGGATGCCATAACGTGAGCTCTGGGTGTCAGAATAGCGCAAAATATATACTGTTGGAAAGGTATTTAGACGTAGAAGATGTTGGTATAGGTTTAAAATGTTGAAAGTGGACAATTTTTTCTCAGAAATTAAATTATCAGTCAAATTCATTTTTAATGGGTCTGCATGACAACTCAACTTCACGAGATCATATCTTGAGATCCGAGCGACGGATTTGGGAAAAACGTATACCGTTGGAAATATGAGATGATGAAGAGGACAGAATAATTGATTTACATGGATAAAAATTTGTTTTTCACTTCCATAAAATTAAATTACATTCGTCCTCTTTTGATGGAAAATTAATCAAAGTTTTAAAAAAAAAAAAAAATTATTAAAAAAGGAGAGGGACCCACTTTCAATATACTTTTATTAATGATGTGAATTCATTAATTAGTAATTAATGAGACATTTATTAAAGGGAATGTTTCAAGAATTAAATTGTACGGGAATTTCTAGAAGGGAGAAACACTAACTACTCAAGTAGTTAGAAAATATCTTCTTAAAAAGGGAAGAGAGGCTTCATCAAGAGGCAAATATTCAATATTGTTAGAGGGGAAAGGAAGAAGATCAGAGGAAAAAAAAGGTATAGCCATTGATACACAATCAATATTCTGATCAAAAGAAAGAAATCTCCATCTTCTCCATTTTTTTTTATATATTCTTCTACACCACTTCTCATAGTTTTATGCTTGAATCTCAGAGTTGGGCACTAGGCTGAGTTGTTGAGTGTTCTTCTTATATTCTTCTAAAATATTTTCTTATATGATCATGGAGTATTTGCAGCCACATATTTGGCTGTCAAATCTTTTGTAATGAATAATATATTTCATAAATAGAACTCCACAAAGAATTGCTTCGGGGTTGATCTTGATTGTGCTTTGTAACCCTGTTTTCATAATACAACGTATTTGAGGTTGACCTATCAAATTCTCTTTTGATCTTGATTGCAGTACTCTTTTAAAATTCTTTTAGATGATCAAATCATTCTCTCCTATGAAGAAGATATGGATGTATTTATCTAATATTAAGAAGATTGTGTGTGATGTTGATCATAATTCAATTCTGATGTCGAATCACTCCTTCAATATTTTCTTTTGTTGCACATAAATATTGTACTCAGGTTATTGAAGAAACATTTTATTTCATAATCTCAAGAAATAAAGATTTATGGTTTTCTTCCTAGCACTCTCCTAATCCCAGATATCCTAGATATATCTTTTATTCCAAGAGGAGTACCACCTCTCTAAAAACGAAGGGGGACTAATGTCCTCGTGATGTTTTTGTTTCGTTCCTAACGGATTCAAGCATCAACAATACTCCTCCTAGAATTTTTCCCTCTTAGAATTTTGTGTATTATCATTAATTAGCAGCCTTAGAATAAGCCGCCAACTTTGAACCCATCACCCTAGAAGGCACCAGTTTCTTACCTCAACTCTTTAAAAAGGCTTAAAACCTCTTCT
Organism: Picea engelmannii; assembly: GCA_009831015.1. Classification (NCBI taxonomy): domain Eukaryota; kingdom Viridiplantae; phylum Streptophyta; class Pinopsida; order Pinales; family Pinaceae; genus Picea; species Picea engelmannii. The sequence continues at coordinate 236,469 of ML786011.1, read as the reverse complement.
TCTACTTGATACCTTACTAAACTAACCTAGTCCACTAGCCTTTCCTAGATTCTAACTCCTAAATCTTGATGCTTCTACAATAATTATTTTGCAGCCCTAACAAGCACACTAACTAAGATAACCTACCCAGAAATTTGCAGTAACCTAGGCGTCATCACCCTAGGGTCTAGTATTCCCTTTTATACCTTTCTAATGTGCAAATTCTGAAGTTTTTATTGTTGTCGTAGCTATTGTTACAACCACTGTTGCAGCCCCTAACATCCCTAAAATCATCCATAAAACCATTGAGTATTTGTACTAAGCAAACTATAGTCATTGGATATTGAAGTAGTTGTCTTATTGCTTTATTATATTACTTTTCTGAAGTGGTTTATATTGTTGTCATCACCATTAATTAATGTTATTATAAATGTTTGGACATCCATTTATTGACTTGTATTAATCTTGAAAATCGTGAATGACAAAGTATCATCAAGTTTGCAAGACCTTTTATATATTTTCTTGTCACCATAACTTGCAATTTTCAAGATACATTGTTTCTACTATAATTTCATCTTTATTGCATATAACTTGTTCTAGCAACACATAAATTTTCTAATAAGTCATTGATTATAATCCTTGATATCATTGTTACTACTAACATTTGATGTTTCATTGGTAAAGGGAAGGTATAAACCCACTTTCATTTTCCCTTGTCCCTTTAAACTTTACCTAAGTGACTTCTTCTACTGAGTGACCTAGAGAGAGGGGTGGGTTTTCATCGTGTCTTTATGCTTTTCATCAAGCAACTAGGTCCTGGGATGTCTCCCCTTGAGTGAGGTTTTCCTCCTTCTAAAGAGAAAGAGGTACCCTATTGGGGTGACAGTGATAGGGATACCTTCATGTTATGTCAATCTAAGCCTACTTTCCTTTAGGCTTTGGGAAAGTTTAGATTATGTGATAAAAAAAATTGTGTCGTTCTCGGGGAACATCGAGTCAATTTTCCTTGAACGACACTTTTCGGTAAGCCTTTTTCTCAAATCCTTTCACTTTTCAAAGCTTACCTGGTGACTCCACTGAGGGATATTCCCTCTTTTCCCTTTGATAATCCCTAGAAGGATTATCTAGCAACTCCACTAATGATTAATCCAAGCATGGATTCTCAATGGGACCCAAGTAATTTTAAGCCCTTGGATATGAGTGAAATATTAGGGTATCACTGAAAAATACCTCCAAGGGATATAAAATGGCTCCCTAAATTCACTGGTGAAGATGAGGTTAGATCCAAAGACCACATGAGCAATTTATGGGCCTTTTTTTAACTCCATCCTATCAGTATTGATATTGAAGATCTAGCAATGAAACTTTTCTCTGCCACTCTTCATGACAATGCTAGAAAATGGTATTATAGTCTCCCTGATGCTAGTATCACCATGGATAAATTAGAAGATATTTTCCTTGGAAAATGGAGCATCAAATAGTCTGTGTACTCATTGATAAATGAACTCAATAACATAAAAAATAATGAAAATGATATTGTTAATGAGTTCCATACCATATTCGAGAGGTTGTTACAACGAATCCCTGAAGAACCTAACCATGGAGAGAGATATCTCATATTTATCTATACTAGCGCATTCTCAGGAGAATTAGGATTCCTCCTTAATGATAGGGAGCCAAGGACGATCCAAGAAGCTTATCACATATCTATAGAATTCAAGGAAAATATCACCTCACCCACGGAAGAATATCTCCCTAATCCATAAGTCAAGGTTGATAACCCTAGAGATACCCCAGATACTCTTAGTCTGGAGAGATTAGTTTCCCTGAAGATCTTCATTAGTAAATTCTGAGAAATATGGGAACAAGTCATTGACCAACAAGAGGTTGAGGAGAGGGATCATAATGAAGGTTACTAATCCCATGAGGAAGAGCAAGAATTTACTCATGCTTCTACTGAGGATAATGAGAACCTGGTTGAAGAGCAAGAGCTTGAATATATCAAACATGATGATGAAGTATTAATGTGTGCTCTTTCCTCTAATAAAGCCATCATAAATCATATTCCTCCTGCCCAAGAAGAAGAGGATTAGGTTAGTCACTTTCATTTTCAAGTTTTTTATGATACCCTATTCTATGATCCAAAAGGTGAAGAAGAAAGGGAATCCTTGGACGAGCTATACCCTCTGTATTATGAAGTTGAAGATGTAGGGGAAATTCATGAGGATGAGGCATTGATGCTTGCTTTTCCATTTTATGAAGTCATCCAAGTATTTGACGCTCCTGCACAGGAAGAAATGAATATGGTAAGTTGTTTCCCTTTCCAAGATTTTGAAAATGCTTTGTTTTGTGACTTGGAAAGCGAAGAGGTATTAGAGGATCCCTTGGATGTTTTAATACCTTCGTGTTATGATAAAGGTAATGACATGGTTGATAATATTGATGAGTTCACACATGTCGGGAAATGTAAATGGGATGTGATTGAGTATGATGGGGATACCATTTACAACATTGAGGCTCATTTCCAAATGTTTCCTTTACAAATATCATATGAGCTTACTACTAATTTTGACATTTGGCAACAAGGAGAGGATGTAGTTATAGATGTTTTCCAAGAACCCAAGGGTGACCTAGTTCTAAGTTCTCTTGATAATTTTTGGTCATACCTTGAGGATTTTGATGAGTTCCATTGATAACTTGGATTTATTCTATGAAGAATATCATCAACCACCGTTGTGCTCATATCTTGATAAGGGTAAGGACATTGCTTTCCTAAAGTAGGATACTTGGGACAAGGTTTTCTAGCTCCCTTCGATTACTTTACCTCAGTATGTCACTAAGGATGCAGTTGGGAAACATGTATTATGTCCCAAGTTTTCTCTAGGGAAGAACCTTCTTTTATAATTCAAGCGTAGGTTGAATACCTTAAGAAGAAGTTTTATATCTTGGTGTTTCTGATTTCCCTTAAAAAATTATCAATCATCCTCTAGATTCTTGATAGTCCCTTCTCAAACTTAGAGGATATATGGCATCCAAGGTAGTCAACCTTCAGACTCTTTGTGTCAACCTCTTGAGTCTTTGACCTTTCACGATCCATTTATGACATGGATTGAGAACTTTTCTAGAAGTGTCACTTGGCATAATTTTGTTATCTCACAATCTATATTTTCCCAAAGCCTAAATAAAAGTAGGCTTAGATTGATGTAATAGAGAGGTAGCCCTATCACTGTCATCCCAATGGGGTACCTCTTTCTCTTTAGGAGGAGGAAAGCCCCACTCCATGGGAGATGTCCCAGGACCTAGTTGGTTGATGAAAGGCAGAAATACATGGATAAACCCACCCCTCTCTCTAGGTCACTCAACGGAAGAAGTCACTTAGGTAAAGTTTAAAAGGACAAGGGAAAGTGAAAGTGGGTTTGTACCTACCTTTTACCAATGAAACATCAAACGTTAGTAGTAACAATGATATCAATGATTATGATCAATGACTTCTTAGACAAATTATGTGTTGCTAGAACAAGTTATATACAATAAAGATGAGATTATAGTAGCAGTAATGTATCTTGAAAATTGCAAGTTATGATGACAAGAAAAGATATAAAAGGTCTTTCAAACTTGATAATACTTTGTCACTCATGATTTTCAACATTAATACAAGTCAATAAATGGTTGTCCAAACATTTATCATCATTTATTAATGATGATGACGGAAATAGAAACCACTTCAGAAAAGTACTATAATAAAGCAATAAGACAAATACTTCAATATCCAATGATTATAGTTTGCTTAGTACAAATGCTCAATGGTTTTATGGATGATTTTAGGGTCGTTAGGGACTGCAACAGTGCTTGTAACAACAGTTATGACATTGGTAACAGCTTCATAATTTTCTCTTTAGAAAGGTAGCAAAGGAACTACTAGAACCTAGGGTGATGACGCCTAGGTTAGTGCAAATTTATGGGTACGTTAGCTTAGATATTGTGCTTGTTAGGGATACAAAATAATTGTTGTAGAAACATCAAGATTTAGGATTTAGTAATCTAGGAAAGGATAGTGGACTAGGTTAGTTTAGTAAGGTATCGTGTAAAATAAGAGGTTTGAAGCCTTATCAAAGAGTTGAGGTAAGAAACTAGTGCCTTCTAAGGTGATGGGGTCAAAGTTGGTGGCTTATTGTAAGGCTACTAATTAATGATAATAAACAAAAGTATAAGAGGGAAAACGTTTAGGAGGAGTAGCAACTTAAGTCCTCCTAGATTTTGACCTCAAGAAACCTCAAGAAACAAAGTGCTAGGTTGTATTCACTTCTAGGCCTTAGCGCCTTTCTCTCCTTATCCTTTTTATGGAGTAAATACTTATGCAACAATAACCAAATGCAAACCTCTAGAGAGTTATCACTTTAGGGCTCTAGGGTTTCACTAGTTACTAGATCAATTTAGAGAAAGCTTGGAAAATACAAAAGTAAGAAAGTAGTATCTTAAGTTTCTTACTTCAAGCATTAAATACACCATGCAATTTCATAATATTGTACGAGAAAATAAAATGATGCAATAAACCATTCAATAGACGAAAACATGCATATTCTACTTACTTGCACCAAGAATAATCGTGAATATACCATTCAAGATCACCATAAAACTCCAAAAATTGATCCAAGTTGCAAAGATAAGCCTTAAACAAGAGTGGAGCCTCCTTATTTCAGCCAATAATCCAAGAGGGGCACAAATTTCAGTCCTCCTTGTCTTCAAGGAAAAGTTGTGATTAAAATGAATGTCACTTTTTGTTTATTTATACAAAATTTACCCTAAAATTGATTTTAGTTCATAATTACATGGACAACCTGATCAATTTTCCCTAATTTACAAAATTAAAAAAAAATACATGAAGAAACCCTAGTAGGGTGACATCATTCCCTTTCTAGGGTGATGTTGAGCTCCAATGGGGGACCTCCAACCCTGAAAAGTGGAACGTTGGCACCTCCAAGGCCTAACCACACCATCAACTGCTAAACGTTGTGCCAAGCATCCTTCTTTGACCATAACATCACCTCCATGAAACCCCAGCCCCCAAATGATGAATTCATGGGCTAGTTGGGTGGTCTTTAGGCCTTCCAAGGTCATCGTCCAAGTGAAGAGAAGTGGAACTCGTCCATCTAGGCCTGCTAGAGTGCCTCCAAAAGCAACGTCCTTCCTTCATATAATGAAAACCTCAATATCTTCTTACCTATGCATGGGGTTTCAACATCCATCTGTGAGATTTGAGCCCCCATGAAGGTCCGAGCTAATCATTCCCTCATGTGTACCTGTCCATTGGGCAAGGTCCTGCAGTAACAACAAGTATGCCCTCTAGGGGTTCATAATTCATAAGGATCATAACATGTAAATCACATCTAATAATTAAATTACCCGAACATGTGCATCAAACCCCCCCTTAACCCAAACAAATTCTCAAAGACGTTATGCAATTTGACAATTTAGATTTGGAGAGGGTGTCAGGGTGTCCTATTGAGCTAGCCTCTCTTAAATTTGGGGTGTTTCCCAAGTGGAGTCTATTACAAGTCATGTAAGTGTATGAGGTGGCATGGGGTAAATATTTGGGCATGGGGTGCATATGATAACAAGGAAATGTAAAGTCTTACCTATGGGTGCATTTGTGGAGGGTGAGTTGCACCTTGTCATGAATGCAATTTTTTCCTAGACCATTCATTGCCTTTTACTCTTAGATTTATTCATTTTGATCTCTTTCTCTTGTGCTTCAAGGAAATAGTTGAGGGCCACTATCCTGGCTTGATGACCAGAGGTGACAGTGTTATCCACAAAAATTTCACGGAAATGAGAATGTTGGCTCATGATGAGACCCCCTTTATCTTGGCTATGCCACCAAGAGCCACTACCCTGGTTTGGTAACCATATAGGCGGTAGTTTCATACCACTACATTCCTATCATCATAATAGGTCGGCTCATGATGAGACCTCCTATCCATCAACTAGTACCTTGAGTGTTTGTGTTATCTTATGGTCCCCTTTTCTTCCTGAGAATCTTTTCACTGCTTTGTCGGGGATCCCTGGGAGAAGCATCTCAAAGGTTTCAAAATTGGATTTTAAATATTTCCAACTACTTTTACCCTTTGGGCCTTTATCCCCTTCTTCCCACGAGGTAAGTTACAACCCTTCCTAGCGTAGCCAATCCCAATGCCCAAACAAGGATAAGGGAGATGGAAGGAATAAAGATGGAAATTGGTAAGTATGGAGGGAATAGACGATGACTTTTCACAGATCCAATTACTGGGTGGATCTGTATTTAATGATTTAAGTAAGAAACTTAAGATACTACTTTCTTACTTTTGTATTTTCCAAGCTTTCACTAAATTGATCCAGTAACTAATGAAACCCTAGAACCCTAAAGTGTTATCCCTCTAGAGGTTTGCATTTGGTTATTGTTGCATAAGTATTTACTCCATAAAAAGGATAAAGAGAACAAAGCGCTAGGGACTAGAAGTGCATACACCCTAGCACTTTATTTCTTGAGGTCAAAATATAGGAGGACTTAAGTTGCTACTTGTTGACCAAAATTTGGTCATCTTTATTTCCATGCTCTTGGATTTATAAAATCCTTTATATCAAAATAAGAATTTTTTGAACTTTTATAATTTCACTCTACAGCCTTCACTCTCAGCTTTGCCACACATTTTTGGGATCATAAATTTGTTTCTATATGACTAAGTTACTCAAGATCTTGTCTGAAGGTCCAATTTTGAAGAATCTTTCTAAATATCATGTTCTCCTCTCCTCTCCTATATTACAATTCTACCATACTTAGAATTTTCACTCAACATCTCTCTTTTCGTACTTAGTTATATTTCAGTGTTCACAGGTTTGAGCTCTCACCCTCCATTTTCCATGACCTTCACTTTGCACCCCAATTTTCGTGATCTACATCTCAACCATCAGCCTTGTCACGGGTTCTAAGCTCCAAAGTATTCCATTCCTCTTGCAAGTGAGTCCAACCGACCATTCTTCAATACTTAGTCTACTTTTGTATCGTGGACTCGCGGACTCCTTCACTCCCTTAGTCACCTCACTCCCCAACCCACCAACCCATCCCTGCAACTTACAATCTACCCCATTAACTTCCAGAACCTACAATTTTCCCTTCACTTACCCTTCCGCCTGATTTCCCATACTTAACAATTATTCCAAATTTTTCCCCTTTTAAACCATGAACCAATAAGAACATTCCACATGGAAGCATGGAATTGTGACACATGACAACTCATGGAGGGAGACATGTGGAATATTATTATTAGAGACACATGGAAATTTATTACAAAGACACATGACAGTATATGAATATTTGATTCATCAATGACTGGGCATGAGATGGACGGCATCGGAATTCCAAAATTATTATTTTATTCGACAATTTTCCAAGGGTCGAATCCTCCAAGCTCCATAATTTCTTCTCTTCTAATGTTTCTTGCTAAGTTATCAAACACTTAGTATTATATATCATGAAGAATATAATATCCCAATGCATGTGGGATATAATTTTAAACCAAAAAGTCGAATTTTATGAAGGGATGCATGAAAATCAATCCAAGGGTTGAGATTTGCCCATCAACTTTGATCGACGATGGTTGAGCGTTGATCTTGCGGAGGCCATAACTTGAACTCCGGGTGTCGGAATAGAGAAAAATGTATACCCTTGGAAAGGTATTTTGACGTAGAAGATGTTGGTATATGTTTAAAATGTTGAAAGTGCGTAAATGTTTCTCAGAAATTAAAATATCAGTCAGCTGCATTTTTAATGGGCATGCATGACAACTCAACTTCACAAGCTCATATCTTGAGAGCCGAGCGACGGATTTGGGAAAAATTTATACCATTGGAAAGATGAGATGATGAAGATCACATCATAAGTGATTTTCATGGATAAAAAAATTTATTTAACTTCCAGAAAATTAAATTACAATCGTCCTCTTTTGATGGAAAATTTATTAAATTTACAAAAAAAAAAGTTTAATTAAAAAAATATATATTATTAAAAAAGGAGAGGAACCCACTTTCAATCTACTTTTATTAATAATATGAATTCATTAATGAGGAATTAATTAGTCATTTATTAAAGTAAATGTTTCAAGCAGTAACTTGTACGGTAATTTCTAGAAGGAAGAAACCCTAACTACTCAAGTGGTTAGAAAATCTCTTCTTAAAAAGGGAAGAGAGGCTTCATCAAGAGGCCAATATTCAGTATTGTCAGAGGGGCAGAGCAGAAGATCAGAGGAAGAAAAAGGTACATACATGGATACACAATCAATATTCTCATCAAAAGAAAGAAATCTCCATCTTCTCTATTTTTTTTATATATTCTTTTACACCACTTCTCATAGTTTTATGCTCGAATCTCAAAGTTGGGCACTAGGCTGAGTTGTTGTGTGTTCTTATTATATTATTCTAAGATATTTTCTTATATGATCACGGAGCATTTTTAGCCACATATATGGTTGTCAAATATTTTGTAATGAAAAATATCTTTCATGAATAGAACTCCACAAAGAATTGCTTCGGAGTTGATCTCGATTGTGCTTTGTAACCCTGTTTTCAGAATATAAAGTATTTGAGGTTGACCTATCAAATTCTCTTTTGATCTTGATTTCATTACTCTATTAAAATTATTTGAGATGATCAAATCATTCTCTCCTATGAAGAAGATATGGATGTATTTATATATTATTAAGAATATTGTGTGTGATGTTGATCACAATTTAATTATGATGTTGAAGCCATCCTTCAATCTTTTCTTTTTGTGCACATAATGATTGTACTCAGGTTATTGAAGAACCATTTTATTTCATAATCTCAAGCAATAAATATTTAGGGTTTTCTTCCTAGCACTCTCCTAATCCCAGATATCACATATATATATTTTATTCCACGAGGAGTACCACCTCTCTAAAAATGAAGGGTGACTAGTGTACTCGTGAGGTTGTCGTTTTGGTCTTGACGGATTCAAGTGTCAACACTACTCCTCCTAGACTTTTTCCCTCTTAGAATTTTGTGTATTATCATTAATTACCAGCCTTAGAAGAAGCCGCCAACTTTGACCCCATCACCCTATAAGGCACTAGTTTCTTACCTCAACTCTTTGACAAGGCTTCAAACCTCTTCTTCTACTTGATACCTTACTAAACTAACCTATTCCACTAGCCTTTCCTAGATTACTAACTCCTAAATCTTGTTCCTGCTACAACAATTATTTTGCAGCCCTAACAAGCACACTAACTAAGCTAACCTACCCATAAATTTACACTAACCTAGGCATCATCACCCTAGGCTCTAGTCTTCCTTTTTATACCTTTCTAAAGTGAAAATTATGAGGTTGTTACTTCTTTCATAGCTATTGTTACAGCCATTGTTGCAGCCCCTAACAACCCTAAAATAATCCATAAAACCATTGAGAATTTGTACTAAGCAAACTATAATCATTGGATATTGAATTAGTTGTCTTATTGCTTTATTATAGTACTTTTATGGAGTGGTTTTTGTTGTTGTCATCATCATCAATTAATGCTATTATAAATGTTTGGACAGCCATTTATTGACTTATATTAATCTTGAAGATCGTGAGTGACAAAGTATTATCAAGTTTGCAAGACCATTTATATATTTTCTTGTCATCGTAATTTGCAATTTTCAAGATACATTGTTGCTACTATAATATCATATTTATTGTATATAACTTGTTCTAGCAACACATAACTTTTCTAAGAAGTCATTGATTATAATCGTTGAAATCATTGTTACTACTAACATTTTATGTTTCATTGATAAAGGGAAGGTACAAACCCACTTTCACTTTCCCTTTTCCCTTTAAACTTTACCTAATTGGCTTCTTATGTTGAGTGACCTAGAGAGAGGGGTGGGTTTTCATCGTGTCTTTCTATTTTTCATCAACCAACTAGGTCCTGGGATGTCTCCCCTCGAGTGAGGTTTTCCTCCTCCTAAAGAGAAAGAGGTACCATATTGGGGTGACAGTGATAGGGCTACCTTCGTGTTACGTCAATCTAATTATACTTGCCTTTAGGCTTTGGGAAAGTATATATTGTGCGATAACATTTTTGGCGTCGTTGTCGGGGAACATCGAGTCAATTTTCCTTGAACGATACTTTTTCAGTAAGCCTTTTTCAAAGCCTTTCACTTTTCAATGCTTACCTGGCAACTCCACTGAGGGTGATTCCCTCTTTTCCCTTTGATAATCCCTAGAATGATTATCTGGTGACTCCACTAATGATTAAGCCAAGCATGGCTTCTCAATGGGACCCAGGTAATTTTAAGCCCTTGGATATGAGTGAAATATCGGGGTATCACCGACAAATGCCTCCAAGGTATGTAAAATGGCTCCCTAAATTCATTGGTGACGATGAGGTTAGATATGAATACCACATGAGAAACTTCTGGGCCTTTTTTAAACTCCATCCTATCAGTAATGATTCTGAACATCTAGCAATGAAAAATTTCTCTGCCACTCTTCATGGAAATGCTAGAAAATGGTATGATAGTCTCCCTTATGGTAGTATCACATCCATGGATCAATTAGAAGATATTTTCCTTGGAAATGGAGAATCAAAGAGTAGGTGTACTCATTGCTAAATGAACTCAATAACATAAAAAATAATGAAAATGAGACTGTTAATGAGTTCCATACCGGATTCGAGAGGTTGTTACAATGAATCCTTGAAGAATCTAACCATGGAGAGAGATATCTCATATTTCTATATACTAGGGAATTATCAAGAGAATTAGGATTCCTCCTCAATGATAGGGATACAAGGATGATCCAAGAAGCTTATCACATAGCTACATAAATCGAGGAAAATATATTCTCACCCACGGAAGAATATCTCCCTACTCCATAAGTCAAGGTTTATAACGCTAAAGATACCCCAGATACTCTTAGTCTGGAGAGATTAGTTTCCCTTGAGATCTTCATTAGTAAATTCTAGGAAAGATGGGAACAAGTTGTTGACCAACAAGAGGTTGAGGAGATGGATCCTAACGAAGGTTACCAATCCCATGAGGAAGAGCAAGAATTTACTCATGCTTCTACCAAGGATAATGAGGACCTGGTTGAAGAGAGAGAGCTTGAAATCCTATTAATGTGTGCTCTTCCCTCTGATGAAGCCATCTGAAATCCTATTCTTCCTACACAAGAAGAAGAGGATGAGGTTAGTCACTTTCCTTTTTAGGTTTTTTATGATACCATATTCTATGATTCAGCTGGTGAAGAAGAAAGGGAATCCTTGGATGAACTATACGCTCTGTATAATGAAGTTGAATATGTAGGGGAAATTCATGAGGATGAGGCACTCATGTTTGATTTTACATTTGATGAAGTCATCCAAGTATTTGACGCTCATGCACAGGAAGAAATGAATATGGTAAGTTGTTTCCCTTTACAAGATTTTGAAGATGCTTTGTTTTGTGATTTGGAAAGTAAAGAGGTGTTAGAGGTTTCACACATGTCGGGAAACATAAATGGGATGTGATTGGGTATGATGGGGATCCCATTTACGACATTGAGGTTCATTTACAAATGTTTCATTTATAACTATCATATGATCTTACTACTAATTTTGACATTTGGCAACAAGGAGATGATGTAGTTACAAATGTTTTCCAAGAACCCAAGGGTGACGTAGTTCTATGTTCTCCTGATAATTTTTTGTCATACCTTGAGGATTTTGATGAGTATTCCTTTAAGAACTTGGATTTATTCTATGAAGAAGATTATCAACCAACATTGTGCTCATATCTCAATAAGGGTAAGGGCATTGCTTTCCTAAAGCAGGATACTTGCAACAAGGTTTTCCAGTTCCCTTTGATTACTTTACCTCGTTATGTCACTAAGGATGCAGTTGGGAAACATGTCCCTTGTCCCAAGTTTTCTCTAGGGCGGAACCTTCTTTTAGAATTCAAGGGTAGGTTGAATACTTTAAGAAGAAGTTTTATATCTCAGTTTTTTCGCTTTCCCTTAAAAATTATCAATCATCCTCTAGATTCTTGATAGTCCCTTCTCAAACTTTGGGGATTGATGACGTCCAAGGTAGTAAAACTTCAGACTCTTTGAGCCAGCCTCTTGAGTATTTGACCTTTCATGATCCTTTTATGAGATGGATTGAGCACTTTTCTAGAAATGTCACTTGGCATAAAAATTTTATCGCTCAATCTATACTTTCCCAAAGCCTAAAGGAAAGTAGACTTAGATTGATGTAACACAGAGGTAGCCCTATCATTGTCACCCCAATAGGTTACCTATTTATTTTTAGGAGGAGGAAAACCTCACTCCATGGGAGACGTCCCAGGACCTAGTTGGTTGATAAAAGGCAGAAAGACACGCTGAAAACCCACCCCTCTCTCTAGGTCACTCAACGGAAGAAGTCACTTAGGTAAAGTTTAAAGGGACAAGGGAAGGTGAAAGTGGGTTTGTACCTACCTTTTTTCAATGAAACATCAAATGTTAGTAGTAAGATTGATATCAATGATTATAATCAATGACTTCTCAGACAAATTATGTGTTTCTAGAATAAGTTATATACAATAAAGATGAGATTATAGTAGCAACAATGTAGCTTGAAAATTGCAAGTTATGATGACAAGAAAAGATATAAAAGGTCTTGCAAACTTGATAATACCTTGTCACTCACGATTTTCAACATTAATACAAGTCAATAAATGGTTGTCCAAACATTTATAACAACATTAATTAATGATGATGATGGCAATAGAAACCACTTCAAAAAAGTATTATAATAAAGCAATAAGACAACTACTTCAATATCCAATGATTATAGTTTGCTTAGTACAAATGCTCAATGGTTTTATGGATGATTTTAGGGTTGTTAGGGGCTGAAACAGTGGTTGTAACAACAGTTATGACAGTGATAACAGCTTCAAAATTTGCACTTTAGAAAGGTAGAAAAGGGAATACTAGACCCTATGGTGATGACACCTAGGTTAGTGCAAATTTCTGGGTAGGTTAGCTTAGATAGTGTGCTTGTTAGGGTTGCAAAATAATTGTTGTAGAAACAACAAGCTTTAGGATTTAGTAATCTAGGAAAGGATAGTGGACTATGTTAGTTTAGTAAGGTATCAAGTATAAGAAGAGGTTTGAAGCCTTATCAAAGAGTTGAGGTAATAAACTAGTGTCTTCTAGGGTGATGGGGTCAAATTTGGCGGCTTCTTATAAGGCTACTAATTAATGATAATAAACAAAAGTATAAGAGGGAAAAATACTAGGAGGAGTAGCAACTTAAGTCCTCCTAGATTTTAACCTCAAGAAACAAAGTTCTAGGTTGTACGAACTTCTAGGCCCTAGCGCATTTCTCTCCTTATCCTTTTTATGGAGTAAATACTTATGCAACAATAACCAAATGAAAAACTCTAGAGTTATAACTTTAGGGCTCTAGGGTTTCACTAGTTACTAGATCAATTAAGTGAAAGCTTGGAAAATACAAAAGTAAGAAAGTAGTATCTTAAGTTTCTTACTTCAAGCATTAAATACACCATGCAATTTCATAATATTGTACAAGCAAATAAAACCATGCAATAAGCCATTCAATAGATGACAAAATGTAGATTCTACTTACTTGCACCAAGAATAATCATGAATATACCATGCAAGATCACCATAACACTCCAAAAATTGATCCAAGTTGCAAAGATAAACCTTAAACAAGAGTGGAGACTCCTTATTTCAACCAATAAGGAGGGATGCAAATTTCAGTCCTCCTTGTCTCCAAGGACAAGTTGTGATTAAAATGAATGTCACTGCTACTTCAGGACCAGGCTAGTGTGATGGATATTGTTGCTGGTGATATGTGGATTGTACTGAAGAAAAGAGGGGCCCTCTAGGGCCATGCTCAATTCATCTGGATCTCGGTACTCCATCTCTAGGACCTGTAGGCCTCGAGACATGATCTCCTTAGTCATTCCTAGGCTAGGGTATAACATTACCAATTTCCATTTCTTGTGTCAGTCCATACTCATTCGATCCACCATCTTACATCACTTTCATGTGTCAGTTTTGTGTCGATGATGGGGGATACATCAAGGCCCTCCTTCGACGAGTCTTTTCCTTTCGACTTCAACAGATTATCTAGGAATTAGACTTAGAAACCAATTAGTACCTTGGTACCTGCATGCCTTAATGGAAATCCTCCTTTCTTCCAACAGTAGGTTTACATCAATGAGCCCTAATTGGATGATTCCATGAATGTTTGACCTCAGCTAATTTATTCACATTCCCTGGAATGTACTAGGGTACCTTTGGAGTCATTTCGATCATTGGTTATTTCCCTCGCACTTTTTAACGGTTTAAATCAATGATCGGTAATCAAGTGGTTTCTACCATGTTCGACATCAAATCATCTATTCACATGGCTAGATTCATACTGCATCGAGATCGAGATGAAGACCTTGGGTTGGGCACTTACTCTAGTATGTGTTTTTCCCAGGATACAATGGAGATCATTTGAGTATGTAAAATATTTAAGTACAATCACCATGTTGTCAACCTTACTGATATATATATTTTTACATAGATCCACATTGTATTGATCGGTGGCTATGTTTTGTCATCTTGTAGCTCCACTGTGTGTTTTTCATGGCTGTGATCAGTTCATGTCATGCAGGTATGGATCCACATTGTATATTTGGTGGCCATATCCTTAGTCAGTATTTTCATGGATCTGCAGTGTATTGGTCGGCGGTCGTGCTTTGATTCATCTCGTATTTCGAGCATAGGTATGCATGCCTCATAAATAGAACATATGTTAATAATGTTTGATGGTTGTTTGCAGCTTCTTCCAGGTTCTCCCAATCCAGCACCCTTGCATTGAAGAATTTGTAAAGTGTTTTAGCCATCAATTTCTCTTCTGACCTCACACTTTAGGGGGAAATCTGTTACACACCAAAATTGCACAGCTAGGTATCTCACCCTAAGTGTCGCAAGTGTCGCAAAGTGACGTATGCACCTTGGTAAGTGTCATGTGCATTCTCTCAAGTGTTATATGCACCTTCCCAAGTGTCACAATCACTTTGTTAGGTGTCGCCACTCCTTGAAACCATGAAAAAAGTTGTTCATGACCCCTAAGTCATATGGGAAGAGAAAACCCATCATGTTAAGGTCAAAACACACCTTTTCCTTAGACAATTCGACCTATTTTTTAACATTTATGAAGGATGGCGCCCCCTTGAACATGTTGGGGGAGGACCATGGTGCCCCCTCTTCCATGTTAGGGGATTTCCACTACTAGGATGGCACATTGTCTCTAACTATGGGGGAGTTCCATTATTGTTGAGGGAAAAGGGGGATCTCCCCCACCTAATTCTATGGGCCAGCTCTCTCAGATAGGGTTGGTTATGTTTGACCCCCATGCTTTGGCTTCACCTTAGGATCTGATCCAAAACTCAAGGATCCATATCCTCAACCATATCCATCATTTTCTAATGGTGGTTGTGCCTCTCAAGCCTTTATATTGAGGGCTTTCTAGGGTAAAAAGTGGGGAAGTAATTATTCAGAGTATCATCATTTTAATCTTAGTAGATTCGTGCAAGGGTTGGACGAGGAGAGATTGGAGAGGTTTTTGATACATCAATCATGGTCTGTAAGTATTCTCTTTGGGTTCTCATTTGAATATACTTGGCCTATTTACTTCAATATTGTGTATTATTGCATGTTCTTGTCTATTGTTCCTTCAATCTTCGTAGACGATTTTTTTTTACCTAATCAACTAGAGTAGGAGATAGTCGTTTCTCTTTAAAATCCATTGTAGATATCAAGTTACGCCAACAGGTTTGTAGATCAAGCTCATAGATTGGAAGTAGCGAGGACAAACTTCAAAACAAGGTTCAACATGCCCTTTCTCCCTCTCTCTTTCTGATTGGTTAAAATGAGTTTAAAGGGATGCTAGTGTCCACTTGTAGTGTTTTTGTCTTGGTATAAGGGTCTGGTAATCCAATGGAGGTTTTATCAGTTCGCAGATGAAACATTTTGTAATAGCAAAGGCAAGGAAAGGCTAGGCAAGCAAGGAAAGAAAAGGAAAGTCAAGGGAAGGCTAGGAAAGCAAGGCAAGGAAAACTTGTGGAGATATTATCTACTTTATTTTTGGGGGAGTTGATCACATACTTTGTTGTGGATGATCCATCCACTTGGAATCTTTCACATTCATCCATGGAGTGGGATACCTTAGAATTCATACATGTGGATTGGTTTCATGCATGCACATTCTTGGAGGAAACATTCCATGTGGACGCTTTTCATTTGAATTGACTTGATTTTGTATTAAGAAACCCTTGTAGCATGTTGTGATTTCCATTATAATGAATCGTGCTTCATTTTGGATATAGTAATGTGAGCTTTCAACCCTCTAATTTCTTATGTGATTATGTTATCCTACCATATAATAAACCCAATTTTATGTGATATTAACGTAGCTTCGCATTCACCTCGGATGGGGTGACAAGTGGATGGAAGTGGGAACCAGATGGCACCAGGCAGCACATGAAGCTATTAATCCCTACCACCAGCCTCTCATCCCCCCAGTTCGAATAACCGCATTCACTGCGACTCAATGGAGGTGTGTTGGGCACTCCAAGGAGAATTAAGGGAGCCATGCGTGAACTAGGTTGGGTGTACCTACACCAAGCTTGCATTCACCTCGACCTTCATGGCTCTCGCCCATGTCAACTCGTAAGGTTTTATGAAATTTGGGATGCTAGATCGTTCTCTCATTCCTCCTTGGAATTTTTCTCGTCTTCTCCTCGGCCTTCTCTGGATCTTCCATAGCCTTTTTTCTTTGTGCCCGCCCATGCCTTCTCTGGATATTCCATAGCATTTTTTCTTTGTGCCCACCCACACCTTCTTTGGATCTATTCATCAAGGCTCGCAACGTGCCCAAGGAGCTAGGAAAGTCCAGGACAGGCCAACTGTATTACAGTTCCTTCACTAGACGCAATCTTCGCCCCCCTCCCAACTCGCCCTCATTATCTCTAGTCATCTCAGGCCTCAACAAAGCCAGCCTCCCACCCCAATTCCCACCAATGACCTTGGTAGCGTCCCTTCCATGAAAGAAACGCCCACTCCTGAGAATTTTTCCCCTCCGCTCAGCCATATCCCTGGAATCGACCCTCCAAGAGACCATTCTCTAGAACATTTCTAGGGCACCAGTTCCTACATGGTGGAGGAAGAGATTCCCCCCAACTAGCAAGTGGCCACTCCCTTGAAAGCAATGGTAGCGGTGGACACAGAACGGGACGCAGTAGACATAGCGGATGCAGGGGACGTAGCTGAAGGAGTGGACGCAACGGAAGAAATGGATGCAAACATGATGGAGGAACCACCTTCATCTAACCGAATTTGATTTGCAGAAGAACACCTTCAACTCATAGTTGAGCTACGGCAAAAAATGGATGAACAAGCCCATATCCAGAACTTCTTGGGACAATGCTTGGACCTCCTGATGGAAGCGACGACGGCTGCTCCAGCTAGAAAATGATGTCCAACCTGTGGACAATTATTTGTCCCAGCCTACAACGCTCAGGGACGGTCGAGTCCAGGCTAACTCTCTCAGGTTTTATGGTTTCTTAACTCTGCATTCATGACGAATTCTTGAGCATGGCACCTGTAGCCTTCCAAGGTAGTTTTGTGCTATAAAAATCAACAAGATAAGGATGATTTGTGGCATGCATAGTATCCCTTATTTCCTTACATTCTCATGGACTCATTCTCATTCTTGGGAAAGGAAAGAAAAGGCAAGGAAACACATGGCATGGTGAGGCAAGGAAACACGTGGTAAGGTAAGGTAAGGAAAGGTAAGGCAAGGCTAGGAAAGCAAGGAAAGCAAAGGTGAGGAAAGAAAAGGCAAGGCAAGGCTAGGAAATCAAGGAAAGCAAAGGCAAGGCAAGGCTAGACATGGAAAGGCAAGTCAAAGAAAGGAAAGGCAAGGAAATGCAAGGTAAGACATGGCAAGGAAAGGAAAGGTAAGGAAAGGCAAGGCAAGGCAAGGCAAGGAAATCCAAGGTAGGGAAAGGCAAGGCTAGGCAAGCAAGAAAAGAAAATACAAGGTAAGGATAGACATGGAAAGGCAAGTCAAAGAAAGGAAAATCAAGGAAAGAAAGGCAAGGCAAGGAAAGGAAAGGTAAGATATGGAAAGAAAAGGCAAGGCAAGGTAAGGCAAGGCAAGGAAAGGTAATGCAAGGTAAGACATGGCAAGGAAATACAAGCTAAGGAAAGGAAAGACAAGGTAAGATATGGCAAGGCAAGAAAAGGTAAGGAAAGGCAAGGCAAGACAAGGTAAGGCAAGCCAAGCCAATTCAAGGTAGGGAAAGGTAAGGAAAATATAGGAAAGAAATGCAAGGTAAGGTAAGGAAATATAAGACATGGCAAGGCAAGGCAAGGCAAGGCAAGGAAAGGAAAGGTAAAGCAAGGCAAGGAAAGGAAATGAAAGGTAAGACATGGCAAGGCAAGGCAAGTTAATTCAAAGCAAGCCAAGCCAAGCCAAGCCAAGACAAGCCAAGCAAGACAAGGTAGGGAAAGTCAAGGCAAGGCTAGGAAAGCAAGGCAAGGCCAGGTAAGCCAAGCCAAGCCAAGCCAAGTCAAGCTAAGACAAGGTAGGGAAAGGTAAGGCAAGGCTAGGAAATAAAGGTAAGCAAAGGCAAGGCTAGGCAAGCAAGTCAAGGAAAACAACGTTACCAACTTAATGAAAATTGTGACCTCAAAACGAGAACTCTAGCCTTTAAAACCCATATTTTTGCATAAAAAAATGAAAATCAACCCCCAAATCAAAAAGTGGTGCTACCGGTAGCACCATTTTTTGTAACCGGGTCAAAATTACATTTTTTTCAAACATGGGATTAAAGGATCAAATGGTTTCTCAAAAAAACTTTAAAATCAACCCCCAAATAAAAAAGTGGTTCTACCAGTAGCACCACTTTTTCTAACCTGGTCAAAATTACAATTTTTTCCAAGCATGGCCTTAAAACATAAAACGCTTGCTTAGAAAAACCTTAAAATCAACACCTAAATAAAAATGTGACGCTACCTAAAGCAAAATGTTTTTCTAAACGTTAAAATTGTAGCTAATTACGACCTAATTGTAGCCAATTACGACCTAATTGTAGCCAATTACGACCTAATTGAAATTGTGGCCTTCACAACAAATCTCTACACAAATAAAAAAACCGAAAATTGGATTATAAATGGTCACTTGAAAATTTATTTACTAACACTTTTTTTTTAATTTAGATTAAAAATCAAATAAAGATAAAGGAGAAAATATTACAATTTTTTTTTGTTTTAATAAGACAAAAATATATTA
>ML786011.1:196236-210954 GCA_009831015.1 Picea engelmannii | reverse complement strand
TTTTAATATAATTTTTTTTTTTTTAATAAAAAAAATGAATTATATTTTTTTGCTAAATATTTAAAAATAGTGTTATTTAACTACAATTATTTTCTATGACTTGAAGTAAAGGTAAAAGATGTGTTAAAAGTGATATTTTCCACTATATTTAAAAAGTATTGAACCATAAATTAATTAAGGACACACAATTATATGAAAAAAATTAATTTAAAAAAAAAAATGGTGTACAACATTTCTAACATGGAATGAAGCATGGAAACATGATTAAAAACACCATTGAACCAACAAAAAAAATGAAAATAGATGAAAAAACATTATTGAAAAAAAAATTGTACAATTTGAAAATAAATTAAAAAATAAGCATTTAAAAAAACAAAACTGGAAACATTATGTATCAGAAAATTTAAAATATCAAAAAACCACCTAAAAAGGGAGGGGGGTGATACTAGTAGCACCATTTTTAAAAAGGGAGTAAAAAACTTGACCCCCCAAAAAACAAGAACTTTATAGAGTTCTCCTTAAGTTGGTAACTATGTTGGAAAGGGAAGGCGAGGTTAGACATGGTTCCCTAACACCAAAAAACAACTACAAAATACAAGAATACCATAACAACCATAAAATGAAGCCATAATTTCAATCATTCATAAATCTGAAATATGTGTTCAATTATTCCTTTTACATACCTATGGTCATTCAAGTAGACCATCGGGATCACTTTTAATATTGATGGCCTCCATTAACTTCTCGTGCTAAGAGTGAGTAAAGAAGTATCATACCTTTGATGAGTTCTTACTTGGCATTGTTTGTAGTTGGAGGTTTATACCAACAAACAAGTTCATAAAGTGGCATATAGTTTCACATGGTCTATAATATTGAAATACATAACCATCTTTATTCCATGTTCTTTCATCATGTGTAAGATATTCTCTTTTAATAACCATTGACCCAATCGGAAATTCAATGCCTTTGGAGTTTATTATTGATCACATGAGGGTCTTATTTCCCTCTAAGAAACGTGCCAGCCAATAGTCAGTTCCCCATTCATTGCCTCTTAGGGAAACCACTGCGTTTATGTCCTTGCAAAAAATGGAGTTCCAACACGTGAGTCCACTAAATGACCAAAGCATAAAACATTGATTCTAGTTATTCAAAATTTAATAGAAGGTTTCACCGAACCTAATAGTACAAGATCTGAGGCGTGATCATAATCTGCATAAGTATTTGATTGGTCCTCGTCCAA
Source organism: Picea engelmannii (assembly GCA_009831015.1). Taxonomy (NCBI): domain Eukaryota; kingdom Viridiplantae; phylum Streptophyta; class Pinopsida; order Pinales; family Pinaceae; genus Picea; species Picea engelmannii. The sequence continues at coordinate 209,714 of ML786011.1, read as the reverse complement.
TTGGGATACTTCCATAGTTATACATTGACCAATGGGGAGTGATACATGATCCCATCTATCAACCCAGTCTGTGGATTCACAATCATCCTATTCATTAGTACTACTACATGGACCACATAAGCAAGAGAGTTTTCCCGTCCATATTTCAACTATTTCATTGTCTGATGTTCAGACTGAATGGAATCCATGAGTGCCCTGGATTATTTTTCATTCATACCACTATAATCGATCTACATCAACCACCTCCCAAAAATATCTATGTACATGTCATTTCCTAAGTGATTGGTCTTCACGTGTTCTTGTTCCCTCTCCCATTACTGAAAAACACCATTCAACAATGGATTTTGCATCTCAAATGAGGGAAGTAGTTGTGAAATTTATTTATTTCCTACGTAACGCTCTTTCGATGCATACACTTGCTCCATCATCCTCCCCTTTCTCATTCCCAGACTCGAAATTGTTCAAAATATGTGGTACCTTGAGTTTTTTGTGCAATATACACAACAATTGAAATACATGAGCACTTTTTAATTGGCCCACACAACCATCGAACCAAATATAATGTTGATCCATCTGTATGTTCTTCTCCTTAAGGTGATTGTAAAACAACTGAAAGTAATGTTGTATGTATGCTAATTAATGGCATCGATCATCGCTTATGTAGAAGTGATACTCATTCAATATAACTCAGTTTTCTTCATTATTATCCGACCCATTTCTGTATGTGATATGGACCATTATATTGACCTTATTTGAGTGATAATATAGGTTTTGAATCTCATTTTATGGTTGAAGGGTGTAGTTCTCAGAAAAGTCAATTATTGATAAGACAGTACCAACAGAAAATGTATCTATGCATATTCTAAAATGTTGTTCCTATCATCAAGCCACATGGACATGTTGAACATATTGTCATGTCTTTTCGATGAATTCCTTGATGAAGTCACATACTCGTACCTGGGAACTTGTTGAAATATTGTAACTACAAAGAGTATTCTATTTATTATTGATGTATTATTCATTAGATCAATCCCCTTTTATGGATTGATCATGTCGGGCATTGTAAATGACCAAAACCCCTTTTGTGGATTGATCAAACCCTAATTTTAATAAGAAGAATGAGAAGTCAGCCCCCAAAATTAATTAAGGTGGTTCTAACCACCTAGAAAGAGAAGTCATCCTTGTTAATGAAAAGACACTTCGTTTAGCTCCTGCCAGATTGTATAAATAAGAGAGGCGAGCACCTCATTTGTTCACTCACTCACTTGTTCATCAGAGTGCAAGTTTGGAGTTGTAGTTGGAGAAGAAGGAAGAGAGAGAGAGGTACATTCTTGCTTGGAGGCAGACTGGGCAGTAGTGGCACGTGTGGCATGTTGGAGAGGCCCCTAGGGGGCTAACGTTTTGCCCATGGATGTCTCATCTTCCCTAAAAGGGGCTAGCGCCTCCCTTGAAGGGGCTTTTACCTTTATTACAGCTCAGTTAGGGTTTTAGTTTGACAATTTAATGTAAAAATAGTATTCTGGTCTTGTCAGCCATTTTTATGACCTAAAATTAATTAAGGTCATTGATACACTATATATTGAGGGTTTTCACTCTCATTTTAACAAAACTTATCACTGAATCTCCTACTGAGGTCTGATTTTTGTGCCATATTAGGGTTATTGGCTATTTTGAGGAAGGCGCACTTGTTTGGAGAGGAGAGTTTTGGCAATTTATGGTGTTTTTCTTGAAGGAAGGTTTACAACTAGGGTTTGCATGTTATTTTCTTGGTGATTTGTAAGTATTTTTCTGCAAAACTTCTTGATTGAATGGTTGTAGTTTAATTTCTTGCATTTATTTATAAATATTGTTGAATCAAAACCCTAGGGGAAAAACACACAAGTAGGTCATCGTCTCATGTCCCCTGATAGAAAAACCTTTTAGCCATTGAAGAAGAAGAAGAGAGCCTAGCCATTGCTATACTCTTTCTTTCTTCTTCCCTTAAGCTAGTCGTACCTTTAAACTTCAAGAGGAAGAGGGAGTCCCAGGCCTAGGTTATCTACACCTAGAGTCATTTTTCTTTTAGGGTTTGATGAAAGAGCCTTGCCTTTGCAACACTCTCCCTCTTTAAACTCTCTTGTCATGATTTTACTTGTATTTGAGCTAGTTGTTTGCCGGGAAGGAGGAGAGAGCATGAGGCCTTTCTTAAGAAACACCGGAGTGAGCCTCTCTCCCCTAGGGTTCTATCTTTAAGGCCTTGCTATTGCAACACCTTGAAACCTTTCCCTCTTGTCCTTTGAATCTCATCCCCTTCAACTTGTGTGTCCTTCACCTTTTGACTCCATAACCCTAGGCACTGATCTTTAGCCTCCAACGTTGAAGTGAAAGTGATTGAAACAACTCTCAAAGTCTTATAAATTGAAACCCTAACTAACTACTAGCCCTAAAAAGATGACATCACCCTTGGTTATTTCATCTTGACGCAACAAATCTTATTATTAAGCAATTGGATGATGTTTTAAGCATTTATTGAGTGAGGGATTGATTGGATACATTGATTGCTATAACATCTTGATATTTATTGGTGAAGTAACACTATTTTCATTAACAAACATTGACTTCGTCAATATTTATTGTTGCAATTTCTTATACATTGATATCAGATAGTCTATTGAAGTACTAACCCATTGAATCATAGCTTGCATATATATATTGGTTTTCTTTGTTCTGGGCAGGTGTTCTTCTTTGGGCCTACACTTCATTATGGTTGTTTAGCCGGACTATCTACTTTGGTGGTGACCTATGAAGGGGGGACTTTACTTTGACTTTTAAACCTTTGCCTTTTCAAAACTCTAGGTTACCGAGGACGTCTCCCTGGGCCTAACCTCCCTAAAGAGAAAGAACCTCCCCATCATGGTGACATTGGGTGGGATAGGTTCATGTTACGCTAGTTTGGCCTTCTATCTCATAGCCACTTGACCTAGCTATAAACTGTGTGATAACATTTTGGTGTCATTTTCAGGGAACACTGATTCAATTCTCCTCAAACGAAAATATTTTCGGTAAGCCTTGCCTCGGAGACCTTATCTTACAAGATTACCTGGCGACTCCACTAGGGTTTTTTCCCTTTTTCTTTGATAGTTTCAAGAAAACTATCTGGCGACTCCACTGATGACGAAGCCAACTATGACTTCACAATGGGATCCAAGGAACTACAAACCTTTGGACATGAGTAAAATCCTAGGATATCCCAAATGAATTCCCCCCTTTTATAAAAATTGTCTCCCTAGATTCGCTGGCATCGATGGAGAAAGTCTCGATTATCACATGAGCAAATTCTGGGCTTTCTTTCAATACCGCCATGTCAGTGACGAGGCTAAAGATTTGGTGATGAAACTCTTCTCTACCTCTTTGCATGGAGAGGCTAGAAGATGGTATGATAATATTCCGACTGCTAGCATCACATCTATGGACCATTTTGAAGAAATCTTCCTTGCAAGGTGGGTTATGAAACTGGAAGATATGCAATCATTGTTGAAGGGTATTGAAAGCATAAAACAAACAGAGGGTGAGATTATCAAAGTTTTTGGGGCTAGGTTCCAGAGGTTGCTTTACCAGATTCTCGAAATCCATCGTCCTAAAGACAAGTACCTCGTTTATCTCTATACTAATGGACTTTAGGGGCATTTGAGTTTCCTCTTAAATAAAAAGAAAACAAAAACACTTGCATAAGCTCACAACATGGCCATTGGAATCGAAAAGAATCTCTCCAGAACCAATGACCATACCATGGACACTCTCAGCTGGATAAAACTAATTTCCCTTGAAACCTTTGTTGAAGATCCACGAGAGAGAAGGGAACAAGTTTTTGACCAGCAGAATGAGGACGTGATTAAGGAGCAAGAACCTAAGCAAGATGATGAAGTATCCACCCGTGCTCCTCCCTCTGATGAGGTCATCCAAAAACCTGTTTCTCCTGCACAGCAAAGTGAATATGAGGTTAGTTGCTTTCCACTTCAGGATTTCGATGACACCTTATTCCTTGATTCAGAAAATGAAGGAGAAAAGAAAGATTTGAATGAATTGGATGGTCCTTGTTGTGAAATCAAAGACAAAGAAGCAATCCATGAGGATGAAACAATAACACATGTTGAAAACACCAAAGTCCTCGAAGCCCCTGCATAAGAAGAAACAGTAAGTTACCCTCCTCCCCTAGTTTTTGATGATGCTTTACTTTATGATGAAGCAAATGAGGAGGAGGAGAATGAATTTTCAAATGTTTCAAACACTACATGTTATGACATAGATAGTGACATTGTTGATAACATTGATGAGTTCATACATGTTGGGAGACGTAGGTAGGATATAGTTGGTTATGACCTGGATCCCATCTATGACACTGAGAGTCATTTCAAAGTGTTTCCCTTGCAATCATCACAACAGATTACTTTTGACCAGTGGCAACAAGGAGATGAGATTTTTACCCGTACTTTTCAAAAAACCAAGGATGACCTAGTACCTTGTTTTCCTGATGATTTTCAGTCTTACCTTGAGATTTTTTATGAGTACCCTTCCGAGCACTTGGATTCTCTCCATGAAGATGATTACCAACCACCACTGTGCTCGGATTTGGATACAAGTAAGAACATTGTTTTCCTAAAGAAGGATTCTCATGACTTCTCACTCCAACCACCTATTATTACTCTACCTTGATTTTCCATTAAAGGTATAGTCAGGAAGTATATATTTTATATAGAGTTTCCTCTTAGACAAACCCTAGAGTCCAAGGGTTGGTTAAATATTACAATCTTAAGTGTATCTTCTCATTTTTTCAACTATCCCTTGAGAATTTGCCAATCCTCTAATACATCTTTGTCAATCCCTTCCCAAACTTCACAGTATGAGAACGTCTTAGGTAGCTAGCGTGTCGGCCTTTTGAGTCATTGTTCTGAACCTTGGACTTTTCTTGACCCTTTCCTGAAGTGGATTGAATACTTTCCTCAGAGATGGACTTGGAAGGATTTTATCCCTCCCACCCGCCTCCATGAGTTAGACTTTGAGATTTCCGATGATATTATATATATTAACTCATGACATTTTTGTGCTTGATTTATCACTATTTTGGTATTTTGGTTTATGATAAAGCACAAGGGCAGGTATCGTGGGACATTGTTGGATCAGCTACACTGGTCGTTTGACTACATCGAATATTCCGTCAACAGGTAGGTAAAGGTAGGTACTTTGCTTTACATTTGCATGATGATTGTTTTACTTTAGTATATATCTATGTATGTTGGGGTGGCATTACCGTCCCATTTTTGTTATTGATGCCTCTATCGAGTTTGAGTAGGTCTGCAAGTTATGCCAGAGATGTTGAGGTTCTCATGCACTCTATGGTGAGCACATGTCCCCGAGTTGGAGCCATATGTTATCCCCAATTTCTAGGGATAAATAGGAGATCATGTCTTGAGGCCCACAGGTCCTAGACATGGAGTATCGAGAGAAGGATTGACCTGAGCATGGCCTTGGAGGGCCCATCCTTTTCTTCTTTCATAAGATTCGTCTTGTCAGCAACAACAGCATCCATCACCATTGGCTTGGTCTTGTATCGGAGAAGGCTCTTTCTCCATGAGGTAATTGGTCCAGGTATCATGGTATGTGTCACTTTTGATCATTATAACCTTTGGATATATGCATCTAGCTCCTTTTGTCTCTGACGACTGCTTAGATATTACATTAACCCACTTGACCATGTTTGGGGAGATTGACAGGGTGTCCTAGAAAGCCTGTACCCATGGGTTTTGGTTTGCCACCGGGGAGATTTCTGAAGAGCCATCGTCCGCTCCCATCATACCATCACTTTGTCATCTTATCTCCCGCTCATTTATCCCATTCCCCTGGTCTGGGCATTGGATTGACCTGTTTGTAGGGTTTCACCCTATCTTGTGGGAAGAAGGGTCTAAAGGCCCAGAAGGTAAAAGAAGCTGGTAAAAGATAAAAAGAACAAAAAATAAAACCTCGAGATGCCTCGCCCAGGGATCCCCGAGAAGGCAATAAAAATCCTCTCAGCAAGAAACAAGAGGGACCCGGAAAATAATAAACAAGACCTATCCAGGAGGATAAGGGGTCTCATCACGAGCCATCCTTTTAGGTTCATGGATACCTAACAGTATGACATTGCCACTATCTGGTTACCACGCCAAGGCAGTGACCTTTAGTTGCATGGTCGAGGGAAAGGGGGTCTCATCACGAGCCAGCCTTCTCATCTCTGTGAAAGCACTTGTGGGTAACATTGTCAGCTCTGGTCACCATGCCAAGGCAGTGTCCTCCGGTTAGACCTTGAATAAAAATAAAAAGAAGAAGAAAAAGAAAAATAAAGAAAGAATAAAGGCAAGAACGGGCTTGGAAAAAATTGCATCCATGACGGGTACAACTCGCCTTCTACAAAGGCACCCACAGATAAAATTATGCATTCCTGGCTCTCACTCTACCCACTTGTCTAGACATCCCCTAGCCACAACACCTCATTTACATGGCTTGGATGCAACCTTCCTGGGAACTTCCCTTCTACTGTGGATACTATCCGAATAAGATGTCTTGTCCTTTTCTTCGATCTTGTATTGTGTATTTTTGTAATATCTTTGAGTTGTTGATCGATATATCAGAGTTTGTATGCATATGTTTGATAATATTAATGATGAAATGTGATTGACATTGCTATGATCCCTATGACTAATGAGCCCATGGAGGGCGTAGTTTTTGATGTGCAGGACCATGCCCAACGGACAGGTACTATTTTGACCGGTACACATGGGGAGATGATTAGTTCAGACCTCCATGGGACTGAAGATCCCATCAGATGGTTGTTGAGACCCCATCAAAGGGGCAGAGACAGGACAGTGTTTGACCGAGGTTTTTCATCGGAGAAGAAGAGGGTGTTTCACCAGAGGCACTTTGGCAGAGCCCGGCCTAGGGGAATGACCCCTTTTCAGTGGAACATTGGCCTTTGAAGGCTCAGAGCGTCCCCATCCTTACCATGACGTCATCCAACTTCATGGTCATTCTTGGAGGCAGACTGGGCAGTAGTGGCACATGTGGCATGTTGGAGAGGCCCCTGAGGGGCTAACGTTTTGCTCCTGGATGTCTCATCTTCCCTAAAAGGGGATAGCGCCTCCCTTGAAGGGGATTTTACCTTTATTACAACTTAGTTAGGGTTTTAGTTTGACAATTTAATGTAAAAACAATATTCTGGTCTTGTCGGCCATTTTTATGACCTAAAATTAATTAAGGTCATTGATACACTATATATTGAGGGTTTTCACTCTCATTTTAACATAACTTATCATTGACTCTCCTAGTGAGGTCTGATTTTTTCTCCCTATTAGGGTTATTGGCTATTTTGAGGAAGGCGCACTTGTTTGGAGAGGAGATTTTTGGCAATTTATGGTGTTTTTCTTTAAGGAAGGTTTACAACTAGGGTTTGCATGCTATTTTCTTGGTGATTTGTAAGTATTTTTCTGCAAAACTTCTTGATTGAATGGTTGTAGTTTAATTTCTTGCATTTATTTATAAATATTGTTGAATCAAAACCCTAGGGGACAAACACACAAGTAGGTCATCGTCTCATGTCCCCTGATAGAAAAACCTTTTAGCCATTGAAGAAGAAGAAGAGAGCCTAGCCATTGCTACACTCTTTCTTTCTTCTTCCCTTAAGCTAGTCATACCTTTAAACTTCAAGAGGAAGAGGACATCCCAGGCCTAGGTTATCTCCACCTAGGGCCATTTTTCTTTTAGGGTTTGATGAAAGAGCCTTGCCTTTGCAACACTCTCCCTCTTTAAACTATCTTGTCTTGATTTTACTTGTCTTTGAGATAGTTGTTTTCCAGGAAGGAGGAGAGAGCACGAGGCCTTGCTTAAGCAACATCGGAGTGAGCCTCTCTCCCCTAGGGTTCTATATTTAAGGTCCTGCTATTGCGGCACCTTGAAACCTTTCCCTCTTGTCCTTTGAATCTCATCCCCTTTAACTTGTGTGTCCTTCACCTTTTGACTCCATAACCCTAAGCACTGATCTTTAGCCTCCAATGTTGAAGTGAAAGTGATTGAAACAACTCTCAAACTCTTATAAGTTGAAACCCTAACTAACTACTAGCCCTAAAAAGATGACGTCGCCCTTGGTTATTTCATCTTGATGCAGCAAATCTCATTTATTAAGCATTTGGATGATGTTTTAAGCATTTATTGAGTGAGGGATTGATTGGATACATTGATTGCTATAACATCTTGATATTTATTGGTGAAGTAACACTATTTTCATTAACAAACATTGACTTTGTCAATATTTATTGTTGCAATTGCTTATACATTGATATCAGATAGTCTATTGAAGTACTAACCCATTGAATCATAGCTTGCATATATATATATATATATATATATATATATATATATATATATATATATATATATTTNATATATATATATATATATATATATATATATATATATATATATATATATATATTGGTTTTCTTTGTTCTGGGCAGGTGTTCTTCTTTGGGCCTACACTTCATTATTGTCTATTTATCCGGACTATCTGCTTTGGTGGTGATCTGTGAAGGGGGAAATTTACTTTGACTTTTAAACCTTTGCCTCTTCAAAACTCCAGGTTACCGGGGACGTCTCCCCTGGGCCTAACCTCCCTAAAGAGAAATAACCTCCCCATCGTGGTGACATTAGGTGGGATAGGTTCATGTTACGCCAATTTGGCCTTCTATATCATAGCCACTTGACCTAGCTACAAATTGTGCGATAAAAAACCACACCAGGCTACTCACCTCAGCCAAGCGCACCTCCTGGTAAGTTCAAAATTCAAATCTAAGCATTTTTATTTTTTTTTCATTTTCCTATCTCCAGGTAAAAGATGTATGCAAGCACTAAGCTTGTTGACAAGCTAGAAGGTGTGGAAAAATTTCGTTCTTGGAAGTATAGGATTGGACTCATTATTGAAGAGAATGGCCTAGCAAGATTTGTTAAAGAAGAAGTACTGGAACCCGACAATGATGCAAATAAAGAAAAACTCGAAAAGGACAAAATTAGGGCCAAAAGAATCATTGTGAATTCTATCAAAGATCACTGGATTCCTCAAGTGTCTTGAAAGAAGACTCCAAAAGAAATGTTTGATGCCCTAACCAAATTATATGAAGGAAAGAACATAAATTGGAAGATGAATCTAAGAAGTCAACTCAAGAATATAAGGATGCAGAAAGGAGAAACGATCCAGGAATATTTCTCCAATATATCATAATTCAAAGAATAGCTAGAAGCAATTAGAGATAATATGGACGAAGATGAACTCATAATGACGTCCCTAATGGTCTCATAAGACCTTGGGATGCATTCATCCAAACTATTTGTGCCAGAACGGAGAAACTAAAATTTGACGGTCTTTGGGAAGAATGTATTCAAGAAGAATCAAGAGTAGCTAACCGAGAATATTTACTATCAAGAGATGAAGATCAAGCCCTAGCTAGTCACACTAAAGGAGGAAGAAAGAAGTCTTACTTCCAGAAAAAAACTAATAAAGAGTCTCAATCCCAAAACAAATTCATACATAAAGAATCTCAACCAAAGAGATTCCAGAAGAAAGGACAAAGAAAAAAAAGAGACTTCTCATCTTATCAATGTTATCATTGTGACAAGATGGGACAGATTGCAAGACATTTTCCAGCTAGATGAGAAGAATGCAAGAGGAAAAACAAGAGGCATCATGCCCATGCAGTTGAAGATAAAGAGACACCCACGAAGATGACAAAAGAACGAATTGAAGACTATGTCTTAATCTCGGCCCTCTCAAGATCGCTATCACTTGGAGAGGACACTTGGCTCATTGATAGTGGTGCTTCCAAGCACATGACAGACCAAAGAGATATTCTCTCTTGCCTTTTAGAAAATATTTTTTCTCAGAAAGTTACACTTGGAGATGATTATCAATGTCATATCAAGGGAGTAGGAGAATCAAACTACAAGCTTAATTCAGGGACTCCAATGAAGATGAAGGATGTACTCTATGTACCATGTTTGACAAAGAACCTACTCTCCATATCAGCTTTAGAAAAGAAAGGCTCCAGAGTTTCCTTTATAGATGGAGAAGTTCTCATGTGGGCTAAAGGAAAAACCATGAAAGAAGAAATCGTTATTGGAAAAGAAGAAGGTGGCTTGTATAAGCTAAAGGGTCACTCGGAAGTAGCCATGACCCACACCATTGACAATCCATGTGAACTTTGGCATAGAAGGTTAGCCCACATAAACTATAAGGCATTACTATATGTATGCAAGGCAGTCACAGGTCTACCAGAACTCAAGGTTGACCATGAAGGTGTGTGCAATGGATGTGCATAAGGGAAGAACATCAAGAACCATTTACCGAAGAGAGACAGTAAAGCAGAAGGAGTCTTAAAACTCATTCACTCATATGTGTGTGGCCCATTTCCATCGTCCTCCATCAGTGGGTATGTATACTATGTATCTCTTATTGATGATTATTCTCGTAAAACATGGGTTTACCTTTTGAAATCAAAAGATGAAGTGTTCAGTAAATTCAAGGAATTCAAAGTGTTGATAGAGAATCTTTCTGAAAGAAAGATCAAGATACTCAGGTCATATAATGGAGGAGAATACACCTCAAAAGAGTTTGTAAACTATTGCAAAGATGTCGGGATTAAGAGGGGTCTCACCACTCCTTACAATCCTCAACAAAATGGTGTAGCGGAAAGAAAGAACAGAACTATAATGGAAGCAGTGAAGACCATGATCCATGATCAAGATCTTCTAATGTGCTTATGGGAAGAAGCAGCAGCAGTATATGTAAAAAATTGATTGTCCAATAGTGCACTTGGGTTCAATATCCCTAAAAAGATGTTCTCTTGAGAGAAGCTATAAGTAAGCCATCTCAAAATATTTGCCTGCCCAGTATTTGTACATATTCCAAAAGAGAAGAAAAACAAGTTGGACCCTTCAGGAAAGAAGGGAATATTTTTTGGATATTGTGAGGTCTCCAAGGACTTCAGAGTTTATATACCATATCACCATCATATTGAGATCAACATGGATGTGACCTTTGATGAAGATGCAACACTCAATAAATCAAAAAGATTCCATCTTGAAGAAGTATATGAAGAGGAACATGTGGCTCCCAAAGTTGCAGAACCAGTGAGGGAAGTCATAGCTTCCCGTGATGAAGAAATTATAGAAGATTATGACATAGTATAATTTCAAGAACCTCCCCAGATGACTATCTCCCACAAGATAAAGCTAGCTTGGGTAAGGGAACTTATTCAATATGGAGATAATTATGGTGTCCCCAAAGGAACCATGAGACAAGTGAAGAGACCTAAGCCATTCTCCAGCTATATGGATTTGATGTGTGATCTCTTAGAGAAGGAGCCTACCTGATTTGAAGAAGCCATTCAGAAGAAAGAATGGGCTAATGCCATGACAGAAGAATACCAATCCATCATAAAGAATGATGTATGGGAAATATTTCCCAGACCGGAGAGCAAGGATGTGGTATCTTCCAAATGGATTTTCAAAATAAAACATGTTGTTGATGGAAGTATTGAGAAGTACAAAGCAAGGTTTTTCGCTCATGGATTTTCTCAAAAGGAAGGCATTGACTATGAAGAGACATTTACTCATGTATCCAGATACACTTTGATCAGAACCATTATATCCCTTGTGGCTAAGATGAAGTGGAAGTTACACCAGATGGACATAAAGACAACTTTCCTAAATTGTGTCATTGAAGAAGAAGTGTATATAGAAAAACCTCAAGGATTTGAAGTTGAAGATAGGAAGACTCATGTCTGTAAGTTAAAGAAGGATTTGTATGGATTGAAACAAGCTCCTAGAGCTTGGTATGGAAGGATTGACATTTTTCTGATGAGCTTAGGCTTTACCAAGAGTAAAGATGATTTTAACCTCTACTTCAAGGTTATCAATGATGAGTCGGTTATATTGTTGTTGTATGTGGATGAATTATTCTTGACTGGAGAAGAAAATATCATCACTGAATGTAAGAAGAAGCTCGCTACAGAATTTGAGATGAAATACCTTGGCCTAATGCACTATTTCTTAGGTCTTGAGGCATGGCAGAGTCTAGAGAGGATCTTCCTTAACCAAGGGAAGTATGCAGTTGAAATCCTGAAGAGATTTGATATGTTGGAGTGTGTTAGCACTCTGTAATTTTCCCAAGGCTGTGGAGGCAGTCACAGAGGCAACATCAAAACTTCTTCGAGTCAGGGATTTAGCCCTTCGAGACTCAGAGAGGGATCTCTCTGTCAAATTTAGATTTGTTTGAAATAGGATATTAGGCTAGTTATGCAGAACAGGGTTATGTTTTTGGAGTTTTCTGGTTGAGACGGCAAAAGAAGACCATTGGGCTATGGGGTCTGTGACAAGTTTGAAATTAAACACAGGTCTATAAGGTATTTCCACAGGGCAAGGTAATGCAGAATTTGGATCCTTTAGAAATAAAATGATGTAGAGAAGGAACAGACGAGATAATCAACTACAACAAAAAAGCATGCAAGAATTTATTCATTGTAGTATCGGAGGAAAACATTAAGATTCTCAAAAGAATTGCACAGAGTATCAGGGATAAATTTTGTGTTAAATCTCCTTTTGAAAATTAGAAAGAGATAAACATAATGAAGACTGATTAGAATCACATACAACGAAGAAAGAAAACTTCACCAATCGTCGACATACATGAATCATGTGAAAAAGTCCCTTTATTTCTGGTTGATCTGACAAAATATTATAGAGAATAGCCTTCTGGGTGCAAGAATCAACAACCATTTATATTAAAATCCTATGAATAAATAGGGGATATCCCCCAACAAGTTTTGTAAGTCGGATTTAACCACCTCGGCCAAAAATAGCCACAAATCCCCAAAAATCTGGAACTGTCCACCATGAAAGACGGGCCGAATTTCTACAAAAATGAGGTCCACTCAGACACTTGTTTCTCTTTAATCATGAAACCTGGGGAAAAAAATGAAATATTTTATTGTATATGGGCATGTTCTGGACAAAAACCTCCTTGGATTTCACCAAATTCACCTCCATCTCACCGTAACAGCTCCTGCAAAATCAAGACTATAACGGAAAAATGAAAAACTAGAAAAAAGGGGCCTCGAAGATGGATTTGATTCTCCCTTCTCGTGGAACCTGTGAAAAAACTGAGAGATTTTTTTGTTCTTCATCCCGTTATGGAGAAAAACCTCTCTCGTTTTTTTCAAAATTCGATTTATTCTTCCCGAAAATCGCTTTTCAAGTTGACTGGTCAAAATGTTGCGAAAGCGATTTTTTCGGGGGCAGGGTGGTATTATAGAACCCCCCTGAGGTGGTAAGCGGTTTTTTTTTGGGGGGGGTCCACTGGAATGTGGAGCTGACACCTGTCTGGGGGTGGTTTTAGAAACTACTCCATTCTAGACCCCCCC
>ML786011.1:177672-191015 GCA_009831015.1 Picea engelmannii | reverse complement strand
GGAGAGGGGGGTCCAGAAAATGTTATATCCGTTGATTTAATTTGTTTGGGATATGATGTATACGTGAAGTTTGGGTGGGTAGACTTAGGGTAGTAATTTAGTTTTGTTTTTAATTTTTTTTTTTTTTTTTAATATTATTTTTATTACATGTTTTAGTACTTTGCTTTATTTTAATTGTTATATATTTTTTTTATTTTTTTTTAGTTTTGTGTTTTAATTAATATTTTGTTTTTAATTTAATTTTAATGTTTTATGATTTGTTTTATTTGTATTATATTTTAATTAATCAAACTCTAACCTAATTACTAACTTAGATATTTAACTTAATTATTAATTAATTATTAACTAGTTAGTTATTAGCTAGTTTAACCTATTCTAACTATGCTAACATTATTATTCAATCTAATTAACTTATTGTTCTTTTTGTTTATCCTAAGTTTGATTATTCATGGATGGGTGGTGGGCGAGATGTGGCTAAGGGAAGAAAGGACAAGGGAATGAGTGGCGCAGAAGCGGATGAAGGATGCAGAAGAGGTGATGGGATCGGGTGAAAAGGATGGATGGCACATTGGGACAAGGCCCGCCAAAGAAAATGCCTCATTCCGGACCCCCCCCCCCCACCGTTAAAGGCAGAACGGTCAGGGGGGTCTGGAATCGCCTGTAGACCATCCATCTGCGCACTGTCATGATGACTGTAGATCTGTGCACACTTGTTAGTCACCATTTCGGNGGGGGTATGGAATCCACTGTCAGCCATTGATCTACGTGCCGCTAGATCGACTGTTGATCTAAGCACGTTCTTTATTCTCCAGGCGCGAATGTAGAAAAAACTTAGGCTTAGTGCTTTTTGTGGGTTTTGTGCACTTCTTCTCTTGCTTTTGTCTCCATGGGGTTAGGAAAAACCACTCAGCGTCAACAACCATGAATTTTCTTTTCTTTTCCTTTCCTTGAAAATAATTTGCAGAGATGAAATATTATTTGCAAGACAAAATACATCTAGAGTGAAAATTTTCTAGTCAATAGATGATCCTATGAATTATAGGGTTGTAACAGAGTGCAAGTCCATGAATACACCCATGGAAACCAAATTGAAGCTCATGATCGACACTTTGTCAGAATTGATTGATGCTACGTTGTATAGACATATCATTGGATCGCTGACATATCTGACAAACACCGGACCAGATATCTATTTTGCTGTGAAAACCTTGAGTTAGTTTCTGGTATATCCAAGACATGTTCGCCTAGTTGTTGCAAAACATGTGATGAGGTACCTTAAGGGTACAGTAGATTGTGGTATCAGTTATGATGGAGAACATAACTTCAGGCTAAGTGGGTACATTGATTCAGATTGGGCTGGAAGTGTCTCCGACGGGAAGATCACTTCAGGATGTTGTTTCAGTCTGGGGTCAGCCATGATCTCATGATAGAGTAGGAAGCAATCAAGCATTTCTCTCAGCACATCGAAGCAAAATACATCGTTGCGTGTTCTTCTAGTTCTGAATCCATATGGCTTCAGAAGTTGTTGACAGGTCTATTCGACCTAGAGATGGAAGCAGCCATGATCCTATGTGATAACCAGAGCTGCATAAAGATGACAGAGAATCATGTGTTTCATGACAAGTCAAAACACATAGAGATTTGATATCACTACATCTGTGACATGGTGCAAAGAAGAGCCATAAAGCTCCAATATGTGAGCACGGATGAACATGTTTTTGATGTGTTGACCAAGACTCTATCTCGTGTAAAGTTTGAGCACTTTCTAGATAAGCTTGGTATATTCTGAAAGGACCTCCCTCTAAAGGGGGAGTAGTGTTGATGTGCCAGCTTAATTGTTGTGTTGATGTACCAGCTTAATTGTTGTGTTGATGTGCCAGGTTAATTGCTTTGTTGATGTGACAGCTTAATTGTTGTGTTTATGTGCCAGCTTAATTGTTGTGATGATGTGTCAGCCTCGTGTTGTGATGATGTGCCAACTTCATGTTGTGATGATGTACCAACCTCGTGCTATGATGATGTGCCAGCGTCGTGCTCTGATAATGTGACCAGCCTCGTGTTGTGATGATGATGTATTAGTTTTTATACTAATCCATGTTGATGCAGATGATGATACCATTCCAGCTCTCTAGTGAGAATGATGATATCGATGATGAGAAAAAATTTCGATGATTTATAGATACTCCAGTCAGTGTTCCAAGATGTTTTTGATGATGTTGTCATCTCTCTTGCCTGATGTTGTTGTAGAATACCCTTCTTGTTAAGGGGGAGTGTTGAAATGTTGTAACTGCAAAGAGTATTCTATTTATTATTGATGTATTATTCATTAGATCAATCTCCTTTTGTGGATTGGTCAATCCCCTTTTGCAGATTGGTCAACCCCTAATTGTAATAATAAGAATGATAAGTCGCCCCCCAGAATTGATTAAGGTGGTTCTAACCACCCAGAAAGAGAATTCGGCCCTGCCAGTGAAAAGACACTTTGTTTAGCTCTTTCCAGATTGTATAAATAAGAGAGGTCAACGCCTCATTTCTTCACTCACTCACTCATTCATCAAAGTGAAAGTTTGGAGCTACAGTTGGAGAAGAAGGAAGAGAGAGAGAGGCACATTCTTGGGAGAGGACTTTATGTATTGTTTGAGTTATCTCTTGGCATTGTATTGGATATCTATATTAAGTAAGTTTTTGTTGGGTTTTCTCCCCCATGAGGGTTTCCCAGGATAAATGATGTGTCTCTTTTGATTGTGTATTTATCAGTGATCATATCTATGCTATGGTTAGCTAGTGAATTGAAAAGAAACCTAATAATAGCTTAAACCTTAACATAACTCACCAATTGTATATTTTTTCTTTCCTACCCTCCATCAATATGATATGCAACTTTTTTAAAGCTTTTCAAGGCAACCTCCTTCCTTCCTAACTCATACTCATCGCTTACATGGATACACTTTCTAAGTAATTCCATTCCACCACACCTGGGGAATGTCTCATCTAAGCAAGCTTTTTGATAAAATGCACAACACTCTAGCCTTATACACAAGATGATGTGAATAAAGTCTTGTTGAGATCATTTCATGTTTCCAAGTTTTCCTTCCCCATTCTATCTTCCCAACTTCTTTTTTTCCATTTATTTTCCCTCTTTATTTTATCCTCTCTCCTCTCCCCTTTTGGTTACTACACTTGGTCACATTTTAGTGATTTGTGGATTAGCAGGTTCGTAGGTTGGTGGACCTTCATCTCCATCCACTTTCCCATGTCATAAGTCCACTGCTACACTTAACCATTTTTCAATTGCACAGGTTTGCGGGTTCATGGCCTCATCTTCCAAGTTTCATGACCTTCACTTTGCACCCTAGGTTTCATGATCTACATTTTGACCATCAAATTTATCATGGGTGTTGAGCTCCAAAGTATTCTATTCCGTTTACATGCAATTCCAAAGTATTTTATAATAGAAGCATGGGAGGTTTTAAAAAATATTGTTTGTTTCGTCTCAAGGGCACATGTTTTTCATGAGTATCTTCAGTTGATTTAAATAATGAAGAAGGTTTCTAAGTTGATGTTGTCTTTCCATTTGGAATAAAAGTATCAAACATGACAGAATCGAAAAGAAGAGAAGAGGATATGCCTTCTCCAAGTCGAATTAAACAGATGAATGCCTCTTGGAAAGAAAAGATCAAGAATTTGAATAACATTGTCCAAGCATGAAGTGAAGCCATAGTAAAAAGAAGAATTGTTCAAAAAACTCACAAAGGTACAAGATCCTAATTTAATTCTCAATTCAATGTTTATGACAAAACAACAATTTGATGAACAAGAGGATATATTAAAGGGGTTATCAATTGAGAAATTTTATGGCATAATTGAATATAATGAAGAAGAAATAGATAATTGGTTGGTTGATTATTCTGTGAAGAATCAAGATATTGAGGAGGCAATACATGGAATTTATCATGACTTAATATACTTAGAAGGCGAATTATTCAATATCAAAATCAGGCATGAAAAAAATGTTGCACCAATGAAAAATTACATTGAAGATTGGTTTAAAAAGGCAATTGATAAATTAACTAAAGAAAGCCAAGAAGCAGCAATTGAAATGGTTCCTATAACCGTCAATGAGGAAAATAAAAGGACAACAACAAGCAAATAAACGAGAGAGAGACCATCATACTAAGTTTATGTTGATTACATATTCCTTTCTTTATTGATTTTTCATCCAGTGACTTCGCTTCTTTGACTAGAAAGGTTTAACCAAAATATGATAACTCCTTCGTATATTCTTTCCATGTCTTGTTATTCTATCATCGCCCACCATCTTCTCTCCATAGCCTATTTCTTGTTTATATTTGTTTTATGGTCAACGGGAGCCCCAATACCAGTCCTAAGGACAAACACATTTAAATTTCAAAGCTTTGTAACAAACTTTATATTTCTTAGAAATCCCAAGAGAACTATTTCAGGATCAGTTTTGACAGTGTTTTATAACTTTGAGTTTTAAGTATAAAATATTTGAGATTCATCTATCATTTTCTTTATTTGAGCTCCACATGTGTTTACTCTGTTAAAGTTATCTTATGCGTGTGGACCATTTTATTTTCTTTTATGTGATCGGAAATCTTTAAATTAACTATGATGGATGTGAGGAAATTTTGCTTATCTTTTTCAAATATGTGATGTGTGAGGTTCATGGTCATCTCTCAAGAACTCTCTTTAAAAACAAAACATTTTATTTTACTACAATCTTTATATTTATTTGAATATCACGGTGGACTTTCTCAAAGTCCTATATTATTTTGAAAATCTAGAATTCCAAGAAAATCTTGAAACGGAGAGGAGTACCACCTCTATAAAAACGCATGGGGATTTCTATCCCCGTGAGGTTGTCGTTTCGGTCCTAACAGATTCAAGCGTCAACATTTTTGGCGACCATATTGGGGACCAACTAAAAATTTTAAATACGGTTTAGCATTTTTTGAAAGATACATGACTTTGTCCTAGGCTGATCAACCCCACCTAGAAATTGGATTACATAATCAATGAAGCATCTTGCATCAGCTATATAATCTGGTAATAATGATGGCTGAGACCAGGGAAGAATTGGAAAGATCTCGACAGACATTGATCCAAGAATATGAAAGATAAATCCTTCGTAGACAGAGGAGAGACGAACGACAAGACCAAAGAAACAAAAGATAAGTTCGAAGAGTATAAGAACAAGGTCAGAATTGAAGCTGGATGAATACAAGGGACCCAATACCAGAAGAAAAATCAAGAAATGTTGTATTCTAAGAAGTGGAAAACATATTCCTAAAATATCTCCAGACATGGTAGGAAGAAATGAACAACCACGAAGATAACCTCATAAAGAAAGACAAGGAGGTGGTGGAAGAAACAAAGAAGACCTAATATTTGGAAACCGAAGAAGACTAAGAGCTTCCCCCTTAAATCTTCTAGGTGAGCAACATGACCTCCATGTTCTCCCTAAGGGTACTTTGAAAGAATTTTTCGGAGACGGAACAATTGATGCCAAAAGACACCTTAATTTATTTCTTGATGTTTTTTATTTTAATCGTGTTGAATATGACGATGTGATGGTTAGGTTATTTCTTCAAACCTTATCAGGATTAGCCTTTGAATGGTATACGGCATTATCTACTAGGTCAATCGTTTCATTTAACGACCTCAAAGTCATGTTCCTGACTATGTTCGCTCCTCCAGTTGCATATCATACCCTTCTCACTAATTTTACCCAGATTGGTTTGAGGAAGAATGAGAGAATACGAAATTTTAATCTCAGGTTCAATAAAACTTTGAGTAATATTTCAGAAGATAAAATACGTAATGACCTAGTGATACTTTGTTGTTATAAGAATGTGATGCCCCCAAATGTAAAGTATGTTATCAGAACATCCCAGATGGATACCTTGGAGGAATAAATGATTAAGGCCATCGAGATCAAATAAATTATGATTAATACGGGTGTTGACCCTAATATTATCCTGGAAAAAGTACAGAGGCAGATAGGAGGCCTAAGTATTGATGATCAAGGAACCTCTAGCTCAAGAAAGAATGAAGAGTAAAAGATGAGACTGATCTAAAATCAAACAATTGAAGGAGGATTTTTTAAGGGAACCATACCAGATATGAAGGTAGACCTTGTTGCGGCACAAGAAACTAAGAAAGGAATTGAAATTACACAAATGAATAGAACCATCAGGAAAATGAAAAATGAGATAACCAGATTAAGAAGGGGGGATAATTATGTAGAAAATCCAAGAATGTCGGTCCAAGAGAAAAGAAGGAACCCTCCCCAAGAAACAGAGTGAGGTTTGAAAACACTGATAATCCGCAAAGATAAAGGGTTCCCAGGAAACCAATCCCAAATGCAGTTGTGTTGGATGAAATATATGATGAGAAAATAGTTGAGAAAGGAAATAATTATTTACCT
This sequence comes from Picea engelmannii, assembly GCA_009831015.1. Taxonomy (NCBI): domain Eukaryota; kingdom Viridiplantae; phylum Streptophyta; class Pinopsida; order Pinales; family Pinaceae; genus Picea; species Picea engelmannii. The sequence goes on along the minus strand of ML786011.1, from coordinate 184,564 downwards.
GATGAAAGTTCTGAAACTGTACAGATGGACAGATGCGAGACGTCCATGTATATATTTGAAGAAGGTGACAATGACCTTGACTCGCAAGAGAATGTTTCTTAGATGCGAGCGTTTGTAAATAAATCCAAAAATAAAAGTGATTCTGAAAACGAAAAGGAAAGAATTAAAGAAAAAGATAAAGAAAATTTGAATGAGAAAGAGGCAAATGAAAAGGTGACAGATAGTGTTGGAAGCAAGAAGCAACACCTAGTTTCAAACCCTCCCTAGATAAAATAAAATGTTGTAGAGGACTTGAGTAATCTAAGGATAACTCTTCCTTTTACAAAAATGGTAAAGATCCCTCAACAAAAGGAAAATATTTTGAGATCGTTGGATGATCCATCTGGAAGAATGGAGGTTGTTGTTATAAGTCCAAAACAAAGCCAGAACACATCAACCGTCAATTTGCAAGGTAAAATCCCACCTTTTTATATTTCAATTGAAAATCATGATTTTTCACTTCATAATTGTTTAGTTGACATTGGCGCGACCAATAATATTATTCCATTGGAATTCGTGGAGGCATTGGGCATGAGCTGCACCAAATATTATGAAACTGGTGAAAGTATATATGCAATTGATTCCATACAAGTGCCAGTTTATGGAGAGATCAAATATTTTTATGCTTGGATCATGACGGCTCCCCATATTATTACAGTTTTCAATATTTTTGTGGTAGACCTTCCTTCTGCATATGGATTTGTCTTAGGAAGAGATTGGTCATCTATGATCGGGGGATACATAATGAATGATGGAAGTTTCATGATGCTTCCAGATAAAGAAGGAGCAATGATTAAGGTCCCTCGTGAACCCAGGAGACCCTTTTCCTTCAAAAAGAAGGATAATGAACTAATGGAAGATTATATAGACGATGGGGTCAGAAACTATGATATCCTAGACATGGAGCAAATTGAAGACATGGAGAAAATTCAAGATATGGAGAATCAAAAGCATCAGTTTGAAGGTTATTGGAGGATGTCATTTAATGGAGCTTTCTCAAGTTCTAGGAGTGGATTTGTAATCGTCCTTATAAACCCAGGAAATATTGTGCATCCACATGCTATCAGACTTGAATTTGCATGTACCAATAATGAGGCAGAATACGAAGCTTTGATTCGGGAAATGATTCTCACACGAGAAATGAAGATATAACATCTAATTGTGACAAATGACTCTGAGTTGGTAATAAATCAAGTTACCCAGAGATATAAGATTAAAAAGGAAAGGCTCAAGTTATATTTCAAAAGATTTAATGAATTGATGGAAGCCTTCAGCTCTTTCAACATTTCTTTTATCCCAAGGGACAAAAATTAGAAGGCAGATTCATTAGTTTTGGTGACCTCACTGTCAAACCCGGATGATGTTCAGAGCAAAATATTTTTTCAAGTAAAAATAAATTATGACCTTCTGTACCTGATAATCAGGAATATTTACAATTATTTGAGAATGATGAAGAATTGGAAAAAAAATTGATGAATGATGATGAAGATGAGGATAATCACATAAATATTGTCCCGAGGAATTGTATTTAATCTAAGTCTCTTTTTACAAGAGATGATCATGCTAAAAACCTCTTGGAAGGAGCATTGCTTTGAAAGGTCCAAGAAACAAGAAAAAATAATATTGGAGCTTAAAGTTCCCCAAAATATGTCAATTTGGGAGTTGATTGCACAATTGACGAAGTTGATCAATATGATGCATTATTTAAAGAATATATTGATGTGTTCGCATGAAGTTATGATGATTTGAAGTCATATGATAAAACAATATTTCAACATATTATTCCCTTGAGAGAAGGGGCAAATCTTGTCAAGCAGAAGATAAGGATAATGAACCCCAAATTAAAACCATTGGTAAAGGTTGAATTGGAGAAATTAAAGGAGGTTGGAATAATATACCCCATTAGACGTTTTGATTCGCTTTCAAACCCTGTGATAGTGAGAAAAAATACTGGGGAGATTCAGATGTGTGTAGATTTCAGGGGTCTTAACAAATCAAGCATAAAGGATAATTATCCTTTGTCTAACATGGAGTTTCTTCTCCAACAAGTCACGAGATCAGCTTGCATGTCCATGTTAGATGGCTTTTCTAGGTATAATCAAGTCTTGGTTGTTGAAGAAGACATAGAAAAGAAAGCTTTCATAACACCTTGGGAGACATATGCATATGCTCGGATGCCCTTTGGTTTAAAAAATGCAAGAGCTACATTTCATAGGGATATGGATCATGCTTTTGAGGGATTGATAGGAAAATTAATGGTGGATTATCAAGATGACTTAACAGTACACTCAAAAACAAGGAGCGATCACATTCATCACCTGAAGAAAGTTTTTGACAGATGTAGGTTATATGGTGTTTCTTTAAATCCAAATAAATTTTTATTTGTTGTAACTCAAGGAAAACTATTGGGTCATATTTTGTGCAAGGAAGGAATCTATATCAATCTAGAGAGAGTTAAATCTACAAATGAACTCAACCCCCCATCATCTAAGAAGGGAGTTCAATCATTCTTTGGGAAGATCAAATTTGTACGAATATTTGTCCCTGACTATGCAAGTATTGTGAAGTAGATCAGTTTATTGTTGAAAAGGGACCAAAGGTTTGAATGTACCATGGATACACAAGAAGATTTTAATAATATAAAAAGGCAATCACTATAGCTCCAGTCCTCATTAGCCCAAATTTCCAAAGAGACTTCATTATTAATTTGTTTTCTACAGAAACAGTTGTTGCATCTATTCTTACTCAGAGGAATGCCAAGGGTGAAGAATTTCCTATTAGCTTCATGAGCAAGACCCTTCATGATTATGAATTGAGATATTCGAAATTGGATAAACAATCCCTATCTCTTGTGAAAGCGGTGGTGCACTTTCGAACTTACATAATAAATTCTCATGTCATTGTGTATGTTCCATCCTCTCCTGTGAAGATGCTTTTAAATCATCAATTGAGAGAAGGAAAATGGACAAACTGGTTGGCCAAGATTCAAGAATATGATATTGAAATTAAACCTTTAAAGGCAGTTAAAGGACAGGTTTTATGTAATCTCATTGCAAATAGTGGTTCTTTGGATGGATTCATTTCAATCTTAGTAGGAGAACCCATGGAAGATTCAGAGTGGTATAGAGATATTGTATTATACTTGAGGTCTGGAAAATTTCTAGTCACCATGAACCCTAAAGAGCGAAGAACATTGAATATGAATTCAAGTCAATATGTGTTGATTGTTGATATATTGTTCAGGAGGAATTATGATGGCATATTGTTGAGATGTGTTGATGAAAGGAAAGATCAAGAATTGATGAAATAATTCCATGAAGGTATATGTGGTGGAAATTTTGCGCCTACCTCCACCGCCCATCAAATAATAAGAGTTGGTTTTTATTGGCCATCGGTTTTTAAAGACTCATATGCTACCATAAGGAAGTGTGTATCTTGTCAACAATTTTCAGGGAAAATGAAAAAATATGTGATGCCATTACAACCTATATTTTTAGAACAACCATTTTCCCAATGGGGACTCTATGTCATTGGACCAATAAATCCAAATTCAAGAAAATAACATACATATATCCTCACATCTACAAATTATCTTACAAAGTGGTCGGAAACAAGAGCATTAAAAAGGGTTGATTCTGAAGAGTTGATTAAGTTTCTTAAAGATAATATTTTGTCCATGTTGGTGTCCTAGAAAAATTCATCACTGACAATGGCTTGATTTTCATTGGCTCAATATTTACAAAATTTTGTGGAGAATATGGGATCGTTATGGGGCAATCATCAAATTATTACCCACAAGGGAATGGTCTTGAAAAATCCACTAATAAGAAACTCATTCAGAGATTGAAGAAAAATATTGATAAGAACCAAAGGAATTGGCATTTGAAGTTGACTGATGCTTTGTGGGTGAGCAGAATGACTCTAAAAGACAACACTGGGATGTCCCCGTACACATTGGTTTATAGGAAAGAACCAAAAATGTCAATTAGCCTCAAGCTAAATGCCTTGACTTTTGCAGTTAATATAGAGGATGCAGAAGATAGTTCATCTATGCAAAAGAGAGTGAACCGGTTATTGAAATTGGAGGAAGAACGAAGTAAAGCCTCAAATAGAACTTCTTGGAGATAAAAAAGTATCAAAAAAAAATTTGGTTAGAATGAAACCGTAAAGAATTTCCAAAGGGGTGAATTGGTGTTACTCTAGAAAAAATCTAAGGAGAAACCATCGATACACAAAAAATTCGAAGAAATTTGGGTTGGACCATATATCATTGAAAAGATCATAGGTTTTAATTCTTATATGCTCAAATATATGAAGGGTAAAATGTTAATGTAGTTTGTTAATGGGAAACATTTGAAAGATTTCTTCGCCTGAAATTTTCTCATTTCCTTGTACATAATTTTCATTTACTTAGTTTGTATATCCTTACCTCTTGACTCCATAGCCCAATGGATGGAATCATCTGGTCATGAAGATTTTGGATTCTTGACAACCCAAAGGGGGTTATCATCCCATAGTTGGAGACAATTGTTGAGATCATTTCTTGTTTTTGAGTTTTCCTTCCCCGTTATATCTTCCCAACTTATTTTTTCCATTTATTTTCCCTCTTCTACACCTCCCCTTATTTCCCTCTTTCTTTTATCCTCTCTCCTTTCCCTTTTTGGTTACTACACTTGGTCACATTTCAGTGATCCACACATTCGCGGGTTCATGGGTTTGTGGACGTTCATCTCCATCCACTTTCCCATGTCATAAGTTCGTTGCTACACTTAAATATTTTTCAATTGTGTGGGTTCACGGGTTCAGGCCCTCATCTTCCTAGTTCGGTGACATTCACTTTGCACCCCAGGTTCCGTGATCTACATTTTGACCATCATATTTATCGCAGGTGTCGAGCTCCAAAGTATTTTATTCCTTTTACATGTAAGTCTGACCGACCACCTTTCTACACTTTGTATTTTTTTTTATCACCCATAATCGTGGGTTCGCAGGTTACCAGGTTGGCGGTTTCATGAAAATATCCATATTCAAACTCTCTCTCGTTCGTCCCCGCCATTTTGTTGTTTTCCCCAATATGATTTAAGTGTTGTTTAATCCTAACAATTGTTTTGCAAGCTCCGAAAAGATTGTCATTAATGGAGAAAGGATCGAGGAATTACTCATTAAATTGCATTAAACCTCCATTTTCCAAGGGATTAAATCATCATCATCTCTCTGAAAGGATTTATTTGAAGTTATCATCCAGCTGAAGAAATAGTCACACCAAAATATGGTAGCATCATCTAGACAACAGTTTTGTGGTGATACTTTAAATATATTTGGTCGTGAAGACCAAAACTTCCAGTGGTCAAGAGAATATTCATATTATTCTTCTCCTCCTGCACAGAAAGACATAATTTGAGCATATGGAATTGCTCATGTTGGGTGTGTTCCTAAGGTTTTTTATTGTAAATAACTTGTTGCATGGTGTGTGGACAAGTATGTGCAAGGTCAAATAATTATACAGCTCCAGGATCTTTCTCTGATTTCTCTTTCACCGTAATTTTTTCGTAAGATGTTAAAGCTCCCAGTGCCAACGCTTACTTTTAAAGATGAAGATTGCAGAGAATTGTTGAATAAACATAACAATGGGATTGACCTCCTACCTGAATATTTAGAGAATCTTGCATCTATCCCAGCAGACATAACCAGAATCTAGGTTGAGTCTTTTAAAAACTCCTATCGAGAAATTGCATGGTTGTTTACTAGGTTGACAGGTCAGGAAAGAAATGTTTCTATCTCTCGCATGATTTTATATATTTTTTATTTTACAGTGCAAGAAGATGCCATATTTGACTGGGGAAAACTTATTTCTATTGAAATCTCATCCCAGTTATCACACTATAAAAAGGACAGAAAATTCTTTATGGCTTCTTATTTTATATTTTCTATTATGCATTGTTGTCAATTCCCAAACTTATCCATAAGTAAGAGGGTGAATCGGGAAATAGATCCAGATACCTTTTGGTATCATGCACTATGGAGACATAAGACCCCTATGTATTTCTATGAAGTTTATAATGATTTTGTTTCAGTCTTCAAAAGGATGTTGTTGGGAGAAAATACTTCATGGATATGTGACCAAGCTACCAGATTCTTAGAGAAAAAGGAAAAATAGAACAAATGGAGAATCACAGTGTCATAAGGATATTCTGCTTGAAAGAAAATCCTTCTTTTCTCCCATATCATGTATCTCCCCATACTTAGAGGGGGGGGTGAATGAGTGTGGGGATATTTTTCCCAAAACTTCCCTCTTACATAAAACTCATTAGTTAGCATTCGACATTTACTCATTACTCATTGTTGTCATTAATAATCAATTATATGTGAATACATATCAGCAACATATATCAGCAATATATCATCAACAAATCATCTCCACAAGGAACACAAGATGTATGTACAATTTTTCTTTTTATTATGGACTTCAATCTGGGGGTTTTTCAGCAACAACTGAATAGAGTACAACTCTACAAGAGCACTAGCTCTATATGCAAGACTCATCTTACGTTCTCAGCACCAACTGATATGAGGCAACAATCCTCAATAGATATCAATCTGTACCATAAACAAGAGCATCAACCATGCACCAACCTGTGCCAAACAACCTGTAATCAACCTGTACCATAAACAAGTGTATCCAACCATGTACCAAGTATATAACAATCATGTGTCAACTACTCATCAAAAATAAATCATCAATATGTACCAACATCATCAACTATACACCTCATGTATGTGCCAACTCATCAACTGCTTGTCTCAACCATGACTAGTTTTGGATTAGTCAACAACCCTAACTTGAAATAATCAT
>ML786011.1:144455-169751 GCA_009831015.1 Picea engelmannii | reverse complement strand
CACCTTATCAATCATGATAAGACAATAATGAGTCATCTATACATTTTTCCAACAATGCATCATATACCAATGAAACCACATCAATCCATCTTCATCATGTATCAATGAAAACTCATTGATCCATCTTCATCTATGCATTCTCATCAAGGACAATACATATTATATTACATTAATCATCAATCAATCAATCCTTTGACATCAATCAATCACTTGACATCAATCAATCAAACCATTGGCATCAATGACAACATGATCCAACATAGCACACAACTATTAACCAGTGACACATAGTCACAACCAGTGGAACACATCCACCACAGTGGCATACAGCTACTTTCAAGAGACATACAGTCTCCATAGCAATCATATCATATTATATCAACCTGCATAACAATATCATGATACAAACTGAGTCATCTAGGCCATTCTTCCACTCACATCTGTGATATCTGGACGAGCATCTTCCCTCATAAAGTAAAACATCAACCATGGGCTATCTTGACTATTCTTCCCAAGCATAGAATAATAATTGTCCCTAATTTTTTATCCTGAACCATTCACCTAACTAGGCCATTCCTCCGGCACTAATCATAGTGCAACCTAGAGATAATGATTCTACCCTAGGGAATGCATGTCCCTGATTGTTGAACCTAGACCATTCACCTAACTAGGCCATTCCTCCAGCACTAATCACAATGCAACCTTGAGAGAATGGGTCTTCCCTAGGGAATGATTGTCTGGACCATTTCCTATGGAAATGACTGTCCTGCACCAACCTCCAAAATGGACCATTTTTTGAAACTACTCACAACTGTGAACTTTGAAAGAATGATTGCTCGGCGTGGTAGACCATTCTACTTGACCACTAATCAGAGTGACTACCAATAAGAATGAGTGTCCTAGACCATTTCCCCACACTGGCCACAAGGGGAATAATTTTTCTATGGTACATCAGCAATCTATCGAACCATTTTCATTACGAAAATGACTGCCTGATCTAGACCATTTTCTGAACTGGAAAATGCTTGTCTGTCAGAAATATAGAACCACTTTCTGAACTGGAAAGAAATTGCCCATCCTGAACCATTTTCCAAACTGGAAAATGATTTTCCATAAATCAATAACATATCATTGCTCCCTCCCAACCTAGGAGTAATCACTTCCTTTTCCAATAAGGAATTCATCTCCACGAGCCCCAACTTGTCTCTTAAGTACACAAACTTTTCATCTTGGACAGAGGTTTTACCAAAATATATTATATCTACTCATATGTGGATATATACTGGAGAACCACTTCTCTCTTCTGAAATTTATCATGGAGAATATAATGTTTGATCTCAATGTACTTTGACCTGTCATGGAACACCGGTTTTCTATGAAAGGTTCACATAGCTCTGATCATTACAATATATCATGGTCAAATTCAAGACTTGATCAGACGGTCCAGAAACCAACTTATGGATCCACATTGCTTTATCACAAGCTATAATATACTCTACTTTTGAAGTGTTGAGTGCAACAAACTTCTCTTTCCTGTTAGCCCATGACATCATGGCAAAGTTCAAACTGAAACATATCCAAGTAGCACTTCTTATGTCATCTTAACTCCCTACCTAATCTAAATCAACAAATTCATGCAGTTGTATGTCATATTTTAAATGTCCCACAAAACAAATATTTGACTAAGTATTCTCCAAATACATTAACGAGCCAATCAATTTTCAATATAGAGATGGTTCTACTATATTAAAGTCTCTTCAACTTCTTCAAATCTGTTATCATGGGAGTTTTCAATGGATTTTCAATCCATCATCCTGGACTTCTGAGTAACCATTATGATACACTTTCTTTGTCATAGGAATTTTTCGCCACACTTTTGTTGTTTATGAGATATTTTGCATCAAGTTGCTTGAATCCATACAAGGTCTTCTTCGATTTGCATACATGGGTCTCTTTCTAGTATAATTTTCTTTCTCAATTTTCTTTATTGGGAAGAATAGTCTTTTACATGTAAATTTCAATCCATGGATACTGCAAGAGGTATATCTGGTTTACTGGAACAAGTTGTCATCATAGTCTTCTCCCTCCTTCTGGAAGAATGTCTAGTTCTGAATCTCGCAATGATTCCATTCATAAGTTTTTTTCACATTTTCTTACATACATTGTTCTTCATCACAACTTCCATTTCTTCTACTTGATTGCTTCTAGTGGGTTCAAACCAAGTTGGTAGTCTTATGATTCTCGGTATAATAATTGGTTGTTCTGGATTTTCTTTCTTTCTTGGAATATTCATGTTCTTCCTCATGTTCCTCTTTAGATTTTGGGTCCATGGAGTGTTCTATAGATTCCATGCCCTTCCTTCCTGAAGATTCCAACTTCTTCCTTTCATCATAGGAACATGGATGTAGATGTAAAACCAAGGATATTTAAGGCTTATTTTCGAAGAAAAATTATTCTAGAGCCAAACTGAGCATGTGCAGCTTATCATGGCCGCTACTTTCAATGGGGAACATGGAAATATAATTTATAATATTCACATATTCTTCAATAGATCATATCATTTAGGATTATCTCCCTCCTAATCCCAACTCCATGCCTGAATGCATGCTCTTGTTTTGGAATTTTGCAATCAACTCCCTCCATCTAAGAGAGTCCATGCTTCCGTCTGCATCTTTATTGATTTTTGCAAAGTGTCACAAGTTTGATTCTAGTTTCCTCTTGATTACTGACTTCTTTCTGGGCTCTTCAAGTTTGATTCTGATTGTGGCCCATCCGCCGGTTGTTACTTATATAATGGCTTCCACAGGAATTGTCACCAAAGATTGTCAATGTACTTCATATTTTTCATGTTCATTGTAGTCATCGTAATACCAATCCTTATCTTGTTATTCTTCCATAGGTATTGTTTCACTGACCATCTTTTCTTCTAATAAATATATATGTGTGATATGTATAGGAACTATGTAAACATGGTATGTACAAGAACTATGTTATAGAAGAATATTGTTACCTTGACTAGAAGAAGAAGTTTGTTTTATCATGCTTGGCTTTCTTTGAGGGTTCCCTTTCTTCGGAAACTGTTGCTTCGTCTGTTTCCTTCCTTTTATTTAACTTAGGAAAATGGCTTCTATAGTGACCATATTTTTGACAGTTGAAGCATTGTATTTTTGACATATCCTTTTCTTGATTTGGTTTCTTCCTTAAGCCAAACTTCCTCTTATTCCTAAAATTCTTGAGTTTTGTTGTGAAGGCTTGATCATCATATTTCTTTTGGGATTTCTCTTTTGCGCTAATCCTTGATTATTCTTGTGCACAACAAGTACAAATTTCTTCAAATGTGGGATGCTCCTTTCTTATGTTCATGCTTGTGGCAAATGCATCCCATGTCTTGGGAAGGCCATTGAGTACTATATTTACTAGTTCATTTTCTGAAATGATTTCTTCAATAGCTTGCAGTTGATATCTTAATTGATAGATTCTTACAAAGTATGATGTTATGATATCATCATCTTTCATTTTCATGTCACGAAGCTCATTCTTCAGACTCATTACTTTTCCAATGTTTCTGACTGAGAAGAGGTTAGTTAGGGCGTGATACATCTTCTTAGATGAGTCAAGATGAGAGATGTAGGGTATCAAGTGGTATTTTACAGAGTCCACTATGATACTCACATTGTTGATTTCATTGTCCTTGAACTTCTCCATAACTGCAACATTATGAGTTTCCTTCTCTTTTCCTCCTTCAAACTGTGGTTCCATGATCTTGCCTTTCATGATATCCAACACTTTATTCTTGGCAAGGATGAGGTCAATCCTTGTCTTCCATTCTCTAAAGTTAGAAGCCCCTTCTAACTTGTTTTATGACTTCATAGAGTAAGTCATGACTGCTCTGACTTGGTCAAACTTTGACTTTGACTTGGTCAACCTTTGACTTTGACCAAAAACTCAAACTTGACGCCTTGGCTTGCTGAGAGTACCAGGAGGTGAGTTAGGCTAGGGAACACTGGGCTATCCAAAAATTAGGTCAATCTCTTCACTTAAGGTTCATTAACAAGAGGGTTAGGGTTTCATTGTTGCAGCAAAAATTTCACTGCAACTGCAATTGTAACTGAGTAGATCCTCCCAATCTATATTCTAGTGGTTAGACTATCCGAAGATAGTGTGGGCCCATAACCTGTTAAAAAAATAGGTGTGCTCGTTTCACCATAGACAATATAGCAATATTGTCACCCAACCATAGGCACAAGTCCACCCTCGAGCACCTTAATATTGATAGACAGAATAATTCTGGAAGCAATCTAATATCCAACCAAGGTAGCACACCAAGCAAGAATAACCAAAGGCCAAGCAGAAAGTCCAAACCATAACCAAGAGAAAGTCCAAGCCAAAACTGAAATGCCAGTTGCAGCTACAGTTCCTCTCCAAACTTGAGCACCATTGGTCTTATGCAATTGTGAGAGTGAGTATAACAAATGAGCTCTAGCTCCCTCTATTTATACTATTCTATCTCACTTAATTGGGTCGACTTCTCTTTCTGGAGGCTAATAACTCAATATTAAATATTCTCTTGAGTTGACTTGTCTCCTAGAGTTATTATCCAATGTTTTAGGGTTTCTCTTGCTTCCTAGAATATTATAGTATTGTCAAAAGGTTATGCGTGGAGGTTAATACCTCCCGCAGCTACCATAATATCAATAGTTCAAGTGAAGGGGGAGAGAAGAATCCTCCCCCTCGAAAAATTGAGAGTTCACACAAGCTCCCCATGAGAAAGAAAAGGAAAAATTGAGTGCAAGAGGAAGAGGATAATCATATAGAAATCCAAAGATTTTCTTTGGAGGACATGGAACAAGAAGTAGATATTGAGAAAATATTTCTTGCAATGGAACAACCGGAAAATATGGCTCAACAAAATTATTTATTGGAATTCGTTGGAAATGAGACCTTCAGTGAAGAAGAATCCTTCACTTTTCAAAGTGTTTTTTTTATAAAGAGTTTAAAAAGTTGATTGTAGAAAGAAGTGGACAGAAGAATAAAAAGGGAAAGTCTCTCTCAGAGGTCAACCTGAAGGACATGCAACTGTCCCAAATTTCCAAAATCCATAGGGAAACCAGGGATGCTCTTGACAACTCTATTGATGGTTTGGAAGCTGAAAATGCTAAGTTAAAGGAAAGGATCAGAGAATTGGAAATTTCCTTGATGCCTCCCCCAATCCTAGCAAGTCCTTTGTCAATGGTTAAACCAACTAGACCTGCTATTAAGTTAAAAGGATATTCTATTTTACTCACAACATTCTAAAGTTATGTAGATAAAAATATTAAAAAAATAATTTCACTGATAATAGAAGCATGGGAGGTATCAAAAAATATTGTTTATTTCAGCTCAAGGGCACATGATTTTCATGAGTATCTTCAAGATGAATAATGAATAATGTTTCTACATTGATGATGTATTGCCATTTGGAATAAAATTCTCAAACATGATAGAATTGAAAACAAGAGAAGAGGATATGCCTTCTCCAAGTCGAATTAAATAGCTAAATGTCTGTTGGAAAGAAAAGATCAAGAATTTGAATAACATTGTCCAAGCATGCAACGAAGCCATGGTAAAAAGATAAGAACTGTTCAAAAGACTCATAGAGATAGATATGGAAGGAAACATTGATGAGGTACAAGATCCTAAGTTAATTCTCAATTCAATGTTTATGACAAAGCAACGATTTGATGAACAAGTGGAGATATTAAAGGGGTTATGAACTGAGAAATTTTATGGCATAATTGAATATAATGAAGAAGAAATAGATAATTGGTTGGTTGATTATTCTGTGAAGAATCAAGATATTGAGGAGGCAATACATGTAATTTCTCATGACTTAAGAGACTTGGAAGGTGAATTGTTCAATATCAAAATCAAGCATGAAATAAATGTTGCACCAATGAAAAATTACATTGAAGATTCGTTTAAAAAGGCAATTGATAAATTAACTAAAGAAGGCCAAGAAGCAGTAGTTGATATGGTTCCTATAATCGTCAATGAGAAAAATAAAAGGACAAAAGCAATCAAGTAAATCAGACAGAGACCATCATAGTAAGTTTATTCTGATCACATCTTACTTTCTTTGTCAGTTTTTCATCCAGTTACTCTGCTTCTTTGACTAGAAAGGTTTAACTGAAATCTGATAACTCCTTTCTATCTTCTTTCCAGGTCTTATTATTCTGTCATCTCCCACCATCTTCTCTCCATGCCTTATTTATTGTTTATATTTGTTTTATGGTCCGCAGGAGCCCCAATCCCAGTCTTAAGGAAAAATGCATTTAAATTTCAAAGCTTTGTAACAGACTTTATATTTCTCAGAAATCCCAAGAGAACTATTTTGGGATCAATTTTGACGATGTTTTATAACTTTGAGTTTTCAGTATAAAATATTTGAGATTGATCTATCATTTTCTTTATTTGAGATCCACATGCTATGTTAAAGTTCTCTTATGCGTGCGGACCATTTTCTTTTATTTTATGTGATCAGAAATATTTAATTTAACTATGATGGATGTGAGGAATTTTTCTTATCTTTTACAAATATGTGATGTGTGAGGTTCATGGTCATCTCTCAGGAACTCTCTTTAAAAACAAAACATTTTATTTTACTGCAATCTTTATATTTCTTTGAATATCACGTAGGACTTTCTCAAAGTCTTATATTATTTTGAAAATCTATAATTCCAAGAAAATCTTGAAACAAAGAGGAGTGCCACCTCTATAAAAATGCAGGGGATTTGTATCCCCGTGAGGTTTTCATTTTGGTCCTAATGGATTAGAGCATAAACAAGTCTCTAGATGATGACGACAACAAGATAACTGAGCATTCATGCACAAGGGTGTTCTGCAATACATGAAAATATGTGTGTGTGTGTCATAATAATATCCATTCTCAATGTGATATCTACAACAACATGTGTTACGAATTGTGTTTATTCGAACATACCAACGCTTGCATTTATGGAAAGATCGTTGGCCCAAGTTAAGTGCACTATGTATTGTCTTGAATCTCTCATAATTTTTTGTTTGTGTAATGTTAAGAAAGTGTTTAATGTGGGGTTCATGGTCCCTAGATCCCCTTCTCGATTTTAGTACATATTTTTGGTTGGAAGAAGGCCTCGTTCTCTCATGCTAGAAAGCCTATACTAGTCCCTTAACTACTCCAATTAACTTCATGTCAGAACGAGGTAGCCTATCAGTGAAGGCCCACAAATTTGTTGGGCCACCTGTGTCAAGGCTATCTCATCTATTAGAATACTTTATAAGGGTTTTGATATTGTGTTTCATGAGATGAGAGGTTTGTTGGAGAAAATGACGTTTTCTTATGATCTTGTTAACAATTTATTTGTGACAAGACATGTTGGGTTGCATTACGGTCTTTAGAAAAATATTTGTTACAAATTTTTTCAAAAGCATCCACAAGGTTTATAACAATATGATGACTTGTTTCTAAACTTTTTAATTTTTTAATGCCTAAAATTATCCTAGCAGCAGTCAAACTTCTAGATTTTAACAAAGCCAAAAATAATTGACATTTAGCAACATTAGATTTTGGTTCAAAATATTCTTTAATGATTTTATAAGAATTATAATGAATATTCCAGTTTGGTAACTTACCTTCAAGTGATGCTAGACCACTTTCATCCACCTGAATGGGTTTAGGAGTTCTTTTCCACACACTGATCAATCTAGGTAGGGTCGATGAACCTGTATTTTGGCACTCTTGACCTCCCTGCTATGGCATTATCAACGTTGTATTTCTTGCCCCTTGAATCACTAGCGGATCAATTATGGGAGGAGAGTGGACATTCCCATGACTATTTTCTGGAATGTATGACTTTCCAATAATAGGTTGCACCACAGGAACTTATTCACCAAAAGGATGTGCACAAGTTGTCTCTCTAATTTCATCCATTGTATAATCAACTCCAAGTAAATCCTCCATCATCCGGTCATCCAAAACAACTTGTCTTTATGAGATAGTGATTGGAGGTAGAATAGAAGTCTGAATTGGATTGGTCTCTACTAAAATCTTGTTCTTTTATTGTGGCAATGGAGGATAAACAACAACGACATCTATTCCACTAGAAATTGGATTTCCCTCTTCTAAAATCCTATGTTTTGACATACGTAAACTTGCCTTTTATCTTTTTTCATTTACCTTTTAATGGGTTTTTATTTCCTCGAGGAATTTCTACCTCGATTTCATATTTTCCCCATGTTTAAAAAGAAAAAGAAAAAAATCCAAGCACACCACAACAAATTTGTCTTGGTATTACACAAGAAGAGACAAATAACAAAAATTCCAATTACACAAATTTGTCTTGGTATTACATAAGAAGACACAACTAAAAATTCAAATTCCAATTGGACAAATTTGTCTTGGTATTACATAAGAAGACTAAAAATTCCAATTGAACAAATTTGTCTTGGTATTACACAAGAAGACACAACTAACAATTCCAATTGAACAAATTTGTCTTAGTATTACACAAGAAGACACAACTAACAATTCCAATCCCAATTGGACAAATTTATCTTGGTATTACACAAGAAGACACAACTAACAATTCCAATTGGACAAATTTGTCTTGGTATTACACAAGAAGACACAACTAACAATTCCAATTCCAATTGGAAAAATTTGTCTTGGTATTACACAATAAGACACAACTAACAATTCCAATTCCAATTGGACAAATTTGTATTCCAATTCTTCCCACAATTGTCTTCCAATAGCACAAAATTGTCTATGAATTAAACAACAAGACAAAAAGAACAAAAACCTATCCATTATTGTTATTTTTGCATGTAGATGTTGTGTTCTTCACGTAAAGAGATAGATAAAGTTGAGGAGTGTACTTGGCACATAAAATTTCCCAGAAAGAACGCATGTGCATTCCTATAACACATGTGCACTAAAGTGCACACACATTCTAGGAACGTGCATGCGTTTCTGCTAAGCAAGGATGAGTTCCAAGCACACTCAACCTCAAGGTTATGAAGTCACTAGAGAACGTGTGCACTCTTAATGCAATGGATATAGCATTTATTGTAGACCAAACAAATTTGTGAATAAATATGTATAGGGGTTTGGGGACATATAGGACCTAAGGGCTTAAGATTGAAAGTGTTTTGAAGCATAGAGAAATGATTAGACCACCAATATGGAGGTGAAAGGGTTGTGGGGCCTTAAATAAGAGATATAGGCATAGTTCACTTAGGACTCAGGTGTGGAGGGGTTTTATTTTCAAGTATAGGTTATTCCTAGGATTAAATGGAGCTAGGGGGGTCTAGGTGATGGTCTAGTTCAAGCTCTAGGTCATGGTATAGGTCTAGGTCATGTTCATGGTCATGGTATAGGTCAAGCTCTAGGTCATGGTATAGGTCTATGGCATGGTCTAGGTCATGGTCATGATCATGGTCATGGTCATGTTCATGGTCATGGTATAGGCCTAGCTCTAGCTCTAGGTATATGTTGTGGTCTAGGTCATGGTCTAGGTCTAGCTCTAGGTCTATGTCATGGTCGAGGTCATGGTCATTGTATAGGTCTAGATCATGGTCTATGGTCTAGGTCATAGTCAATGTCTAAGTCATGGTCTATGGTCTAGGTCTAGGTCTTGTCATGCATTTCCATGTCTAGGTCTTGTTATGTCTAGGTCTTGCTATGTCTAGCTATACATATAGGTCTTGACATGTCTATATCAAGGCCATTTCTTTCCTTGCGATGTACCAAACTTGTTATAGTGTGTGAGAGTCTGAGAGTGAGAGAGAGGAATACATAGAGGGGTGGTAGAGAGATATTGTATGAGAGTATGAGATTCAAATAGAGGAAGACAGAGAGGGGGTCTAGAGAGAGAGGATTACAGAGAATGTGATAGGGGGGGAGAGGAATAAAGAGAGAAATTGTGAGAGTGAGGGAGAGGGAGACAAAGAGTGGGGGTAGATAGAGAGAGTGAGAGGTAAAGAGAGAAAGGGGGGTAGAGTGGGTGGTAAAGAAAGAGGGGAATACAAAGTGAAGGAGAGAGAGAAAGGGGGGTAGAGAGAGAGTGTGTGAGAGTGTAAGAGGGGGAGAGAGGAATAAAAAGAGAGTGATGTGTGAGAGTGTGAGAGGGGGAGAGAGGAAGACAAAGAGAGAGTGTGAGAGTGAGGGAGAGGAAGATGAAGAGGGGGGGGTATAGAGACAGAGAATGAGAGGAAGTGGGGGGAGAGAGGGAAGGAGGGTATATATAGGAAAAGATAGAAAGGGGGGGAGAGTGGGAGAGAGAGGGAGGGGGATACATTGAGTGAGAAATGGAGAGTTAGATGCAAGATGTAAATAGATAAGGGGAATAGAGAGGGATTGTTTGAGAGTGTGAGAGGGAGGGAGAGGTAGACCAAGAGGGGGAGTAGAGAGAGAGAGTGAGAGGAAGGGGGGTAACGAGGTAAAGAGATAAAGTGGGGAAGAGTGGGTAATAGAGAGGGAGGTATATACAAAGTGAGGGGAAGTGAGGGATAGATGTAGGAGAGAGAGAGGAGAGATAGTTGGAGGGAGGGGGAGAGAGAGGGNGTGATACAATGAGTGAGAGATAGTGGGTTAGATGCAAGAGAGAGAGATGTAGTGGAGAGAGATATAAGGGGAGGGAGGGAGACAGCCAATAAGAGAAAAATAGAGGTTGAGAGTGAGATGGAGAGAGAAAGAGAGGGAGGGGGTAGAGAGAGAGGGAGGAGGGAGAGAGAAAAAAAGAGTAGAAGAGAGGTCGAGAGTGAGATGGAGAGAGACAGGGAATGGGTAGAGAGAGAAAGAGGGAGGTAGAATGAGGGGAAAAGATAAAGAGGGGGGGAGGGAGAGAGAAAGAGGGGCAGATAAAGAGAGAGTGAGAGTGAGACTAACAAAGAGCAGAGAGAGAGAGAGGTGGTATATGTAGGAGAGAAATTTGTTGACTAATTGGGTTGGTTGTCATTGATGTCAACCCATGAAGCAAGTCTGGTAGCAAATTCTGGTAGCCCCAGTAGTATGGTTAATGAACCTGTTGATGGGTCCTAAATCCCTTTGATTCAACAGCAGGAACCAAACCCACCACTGAGGCCCAATTAGACTCTGCAGTGTTTAATAGTGGAATGGTTCTCTAGATCTTGTGATCTGGCCAATTAATCGATGGGCTTTACATTTTCTTGTGAAGGCCTCTCCTTCGGTTTGTATGTTCTCTTTTCTATATTTTCTTTTTTGGTGTGACTGGTATAAGATGGAAATATGGTATAAACCAACTAGGCAACGAATGGGAACAAAATTAAAATACTGGAGAAGAGGTTGGGTTTGGGACAACCCTTACACCCTGGCATGCAGACAATGATCGTATACCACAGGCCTAGTACTAATAGATTAACCATGTGAACATTCCAATTACTGACTGAGATACAGATTATCAGAAGAAAACATGCATGTGATAAAAAATGGTAAGCAAAATAATTCACTCAACTCTAATCATCAATCACATAATAACACAAAGATTCATTTTCATCATTAAAGGAAGAGATGTAAAACATTGCATTAGATAAATTATCAATAGATTTAATATCTCTTACGTGTTACTGCATCCATTCATGAGATGAAATAGGAAATAGTGCTTCTCCACATCCAATCATACACGCGTTTGATGACAACATAAACGTGTCTCTGGTCAAGAAGGACTTCTCAATTAAAGGCAGCTCCAAAATAATTCTTAACAAAACCAAAAATGAGAGTTTCTTGCAACAACCATCGAATATTAACTAATTGGTCGATGCTCTTATTTATAATATAAAATTAACTGAAAATAATGGCTAAAGTGTAGATAAGTAAAACAAAAATTCACCACGTGGCGTTCTCTCCTATCAATTTGTCTAAGAGTCATCTCAAGATATCACTTTAAAAGGGTGACTCTTCTCATACTTCGACCACTGGATGAACAGCTCCTCGCAGGTATTGGTGTATGAGAATCTATGTTGTTCCATTGGGGCAGCGTAAATCTCTCTGATCTCTACTACATGTGCTCGATACTTGACCAGACTAGCACTTAACTGTTGCAGCATAGCCTGAGATTTGATCGGATGTTCCATAAACTGTCGCACATGACCTGGTGTTGTGTCTGTCACCTTTGCTAGTTTTTCGGACCATGTTGAGTCTTGCTCGATGTGCGATTTGACTATGTCATGCAAGTCGTCAAAGTCATCCGACATGACAAACTCGGGGAGTCTGATATCCTTCATTGCCTTGTTGATTTTGAACCATTTTTTCTCACACCTGGCCCATTTCTTTTGGATTTCTCGGTGGGGTTCCCGAGCCATTTTTGCCCAATACTCAGTTGATTTCTTTATGTGATCAAGATTGCTTTCGTTCAACAACCGAATGTCGTGTTCTTATTTTTCTCGGCCCTGTTGGACCGCACCAATGTAGTCAACTCTCTCTACGGCTTGTTGCGCTTTCTCGTACCACCGCTCCATATCTTTGCATGTTGCAAGTGCCATGAGGGTGCCCTCCTGGAGCTCGTCTATCCTTGCTATGAATAGGCTATTCTCATTTGTGAACTTGTTGTAGGCCTCCTTGAATTCATTCCTTAGGTACATCGCAGCATGTGTGGTGTCTTTGTAATACTTCGCCAAGTGGCACAAATGTTCCAATTCCTCTAAAGCAGTGGCCAACTCCTTTTCATCTCTTTTATGTCTATCCAGGGTGGAATCTGTAATTGCCATCAATGCGTCGATGAGTTCGTATGTCTTAGCTTGTTCTGTGTTGATCAGATGTTCCTTAGTAGTGATGAGGATGGAGCGATCTAAAGTGGTCCTCCTCTTCTTGGTGGTTCTCTGGACAATAACCTTCTTCTTCTTATCATAAGCTATGGCATGTATGTTGGCTACTTCATCCACAGGTTCGTGAATCTGTTGATCCCCCCATGTGAGTGTGTTTCCCAGACTTTCGTTGGTGTATACTTGTTCAAGTTTGGGTTCTTAAACTTCCTCGTTGTGCTCCAAAGCTCCATCTTTTGTCTGTCTCTCATCGGGGGTTTGAGTACTGAGTGAAATAGATGCGTCAGGGATAGACTCGATACTTACTTGTTCATCGATCATTGAAGCATTGATTTCCTATTGTGAGGCTTCCTCCTTTGGGTCATCTGACCCTGACTTGTCCTTCGGACACTCTCGACTACTTTCTCTTTCTGTGGGACCTCTTGAATTTGGGCATCAAGAACAGGAGAAGATGTTTGATCAGGTCCCTTTTCTTCTTCTACATGCATAGGGGTCCTAAAAGATGCCTCTGGGATTTCATAGTCGTCATATATCTTTATCATCTCACTTAAGGGGTTTGACGCACCAGTCCTATGTGATTCTTTGACATTCTTTGGCTGAGCCAAAACATTTTTCGACGATCCGGCTGGTGGTGTTGTGAATTCAGGGTCGTCTAGCCCAGTAATTTCATCAAGGTCTATGAATTAAGGGTCGCTTGGTCTCGTCTGGATTCCATCCGGGTTGTCAGCAAGGAGCCTTGGCATATTTATTATGTCCAAGTCATTTTGCAACTAATCCATCATCCGCTATGCATTTTCTATCATGAGTAACACCCTCTCCTGTGCGTCTTGAGCCTCGGGGGAACTTATGTCTTGTATCGGGGTTACCTGGGGATTTTTTTTTGCTTCTGTCACTACCTGGGGGGATTCTGCTACTTCAACCATCCTTTCTTCCCTAGCCCTGAGGGATCCTTGAGTCGATTTTTCTATGATTGTTTCTTGTTCATCTAGGCTCATGGATTTGAACTTGGTAATTCTAGGGTCGGCCATCCTTGCCACCACATCCTCCCAGTCTTGGGCATTTTCGGTGAAGACCTCATCTTCAAATTTGTCATGGGCGTATGGCTAGTAGGATGACACTTGTGATGTGTGCTTCAAGACTAAACCCCTTGGGTCATGTTTGCGTAAATGGTCGGTCTGGAATCAAAACTTCAATTGGCTCAATCCTTCCTGCTTGGCTTGAGTTGTGTCTTTTACTAGGTAGAAACCTATATGGAATCCATAAGGTATAAATTATTGCTTCTTATCTTTCACCAGAGTAGTGTTGTAGCCTTATAGAATAGTTTGGTAGCATATCTCCCTGACTACTAGTCGATCAGGAACATGCACAACCAGGAGATGAGGTGCTCTAGTGGCCCCAAATACCCTAATGTAGGTATTGCATTCATCCACATACTAGTGGCCAAGATTTGATATCATCTTTTTGGCTGCAGCCGATAGTCTTGGAAACTCTTTCTTGAAAAGAATGAAATGAATGCGGGCGATGAATTCATCGCAGATGAGGGAGTAGGATTTTTTGTACCTATTCTCCCATAAGACGCTGAAATATACATGGATCGAGAGTTCTGAAACGTGCCAAATCAAGTTCATTCCGGAAAAAAAACTTCTGGCGCAGATGACGTCCAATAAATAAGAAGCCATGTAGAAGGATGGAGTCTCTCCTTCTTTTGGCGTCTCTGCCTGTTGTATGAAAATGTTCAGTTGCTTGGAAATGATGGCACCCCAGTTAAAACCTCTCCTAGAAATGACTATAGTATAAGCTAGAGGCATCCAAGCCTCTGAACACCTGGAGCAATCTTTCTCCCCATACAACCAATAGGTGAGGGCCATTAGATATATATACAGCTCCCTTAAGTTGGTCATTTGGTACCAATCGGAGGTCCGAATGGTGTAATTTTTATCCTCTCCCCACCAAGAAGCCATCACCCATGCAGTGTCGTGGTGCTCATAAAATTTGATGACGAAATCGGTGTTCAGTCATTCTTCCGGGTCTCTGAGCTTGTAATAATTATGCACCTCTACCAGAAGGAAAAACCCGACGCACTCGCCATTGTTGTCGTTGATCAGGAACTTTTGTGTGTCTGTGTCGTTGATGAGCCATTGCAACATTTCTATACAGGGGAACACCAGGGCCCTACTCACTACCATGTGCAGGTATGACAGTTGGATATTTGCAAAAACTTCATCGTCGATCTTTCTCATGTCGGGGTCGTTGTGCGGGGTATATTCTGGGAATTCTTCCCGGTTGATATTCTTGAAGAGTTATCCCTAGTGCGGGAGTACCACCTTGCCCCCTGTGTTTGCCTCTATGTTTCCAAAGGCCGAAGGTTGAGAGAAAATCTTCTCGGTGGATGTTATGATAACTAGTTTTGACCTAGGAGCAAATTCTAATTGTTTTGTTGGCCCTAATGATGAGCCTTCTCCCACCTCTGGTTCCTTTAGCTTAGGTTCTTTCATTGATCTCCTAGTGTTTGGATTTCTTGGAGGCATTGCTCCTACACACCGAAACAAAATCTTTTAAGGCCCGTGCACAGAGAGATATTGGATATTAATGTTTATCGGAAGTGAAAACACAGAAAATCCAAACTGGTACATACCTGTAACGCTTGCTAAAATTTGTAGTTTGATACTCACTGGGGGGATTGGAAGAATTTGAGTTGCTCGTCTCGCTCATCTATATGATCTAAAATCCTTTGCGCACAGAATGATCTTGTTTACAGTGTCTCAAGAAGATTTAATGAGGAAGAACTTATCGGTCGTATCAGCCAATTAATTTGGGTGATGAGTGAAATTCAAACGAATCTACCGCTGAATATACGCAATTTAATTCATAGTGGGTTGACAGTGGAGGGTGATGTGTTGTATCAGTAAATTCAAACGGTCATTTTGATTCACGCATGAATTAACAACTAATGCAATATTTGGAATTAATTAGTCCCTTAAATGCTCTGGATTGCAACGTATCTAGTGCTAAAACGTCCCATCAAGTCGATTTCCTAGTGGGTGGATCGGGGATTGGCAAGGTGTTACGAGTGTTTTCATTGATATTCTTCTGCGAAAAACCTCCGACGCTGATCAACTTCATCATCTGGTGTGGACGATATACAACTAGCTTGGGACACATGACATTGAAGACCAGTGACTTAGCTCGCGGGTAATGGTCGAACTCGGGACTTTATTCAAGTTGTGTGCCCTAAGCTAAGCCTAGGATCGTTGATGCCAAAAAGGTATCGGGGCTCGACGTTCAGGGATAAACCTACTACATAGCTTCCTTTGGGTTAGTGTCCTCAAAACTCCTGATGTTGGAATGTTTCATAAGTCGGTGATCGGAGGAAAACTTTAGCGTGGTCCGAATGTCTGTCGCGATTTGGTCTACTCTGATTTTTCTAAGTGCGTCGGGTATCACCTATCGGTGATATCATTGCCTTCTTTGTTAATGTTTACTCTCTTTTTATTTTGCCGATGTCGAAGGGGATCGGTCATCGGTGATATCCTTGTATGATGATTGTCACAAAATAAAACTTCCTTTTTCCGATGTTGACGAAGATCAGTGCTCGGCGACTGCAGTTTTTTGAGTGATTTTCTTTCATCCTTTAATTCCTTCTGATGTCGAATATTTGAGTGCATCAGGGGGGAGTGTTTTGGCTGTTGATTCCTTATTTAAGCGTTAAGTCTTTTTTAATTCATGAGTTTTCATAAATTCAAGCAAACTTTGGAAGACTTAATGAGAGTCAAAAATGATAAGAAAAGGAAACATTTTTCATAATGAAGTCGAATCAGTCAATGCAAAATATTAAGTGGTACCCAAAAAGTAAAATTTTACACAGGATTTTTTTTTAGGGTGTGTTGAGTGCTCAACAAATGGTGGCTTACTAGGAGAAAGAAAAATCGTTGCTCCTCCCTCGTTCTCAGTTGATGCAAAAAGTTGGTGGATAAATTAACTAGTTTTAAATCAAGGCCTCTTTTACCCTTGCATTTGAAATTTCTTCGGTTGATGCCTCTGGGTCTGCCTATGGGGCTTTCAACCTTTATTCCTCCTTCTTTTTCTTGTAGCCCTTACTCGTGCCCTCTTTTGACAAGAACCTAGTAGAGAATTCACTGGCACTAGGCCCTTTAGTTACCTTCATTTATTTTCTACGGTGTTGCTCCACTGCCAACGAACGTCCATAGCCCCGGCGGAGTCACCCCGACGTCACAGACCTTGATTCCTTCCCAGTGAGAGTCCATATCCCCGGCAGATATATCTACATACCCTATCCTGTTGTGCGCTCATTTGATATAGTTGAATTTTACTTTGGCAGAATTCCTTGAGCGAGCGGGAGAGGAGGACGTTTGTTATTGCAAAAGTATGAGGTGATTAAGGTGAGACTTACTAGCTCTATCTCTGAGGTGCATGTAGTCCTTTCCATCTTTCCTTCTTTCCCTCAAGGTCTTACAATACCACTAAGCAGACAATTCTGACATTTCTCCAAAGTTATTCATCTGCGCAGGTTAGATAGACAACCCCTCGAAACCATTGCAGGTTGCCCAGTGTTTCTCGCGTTTGTATGTGAGAAACGAGTTAGGAAGAGAGTTCTCTATGTCGAATGATTTGACATCCACCATTTTCTTTCTAAACACAATCTTCAAAAGTGTTGAAGTTCAAATATCAAAAGAAAACAAAAAATGCATTTCGCAATCGACAAGTCTTACAATTTCTAGCGTAATTGTGAGCATATTTTAACAAAGTGGGCCAATAATAGTCATCTCTCAGTATCTCATGAGCGGTAGTCTCTCCTGCAAAATGTCCACCTGCAAGGTCATCATGGAGCTCCTTCAGAACTTTGTCTGCATCTTCATGTTTGAGGCATCTTAAAAGTACCCCATCATAATTAACCCCGAAGAGTACCGAATTTATGAGGCGATATTGTGCAGATTCTAACCTGAGAGCTCTCCTTTCCCTGGGATTTAGGTCTTCTGGGAAAGTCCCATGATGCAGGAGATAAGTCAATTTATCATACCAAGACTCTTTCCCTGGGGAAATGTACGAAGCTTCACCACACCATAATGCCATTTCCTTCTCCCATCTGAAGTCTTCATTTACTTGGTCTTGAGCCTCAGCTGTCAGTTTGCATAACCCTTGTCCTTTAACTAGTTTATCAAGTTTTATATCTAGATCGAATTCTTGGACTATTTCCATCCAGTTCCATCTTCTTTCCCCCAACTCCTGTTGAGTAAATAGGGATCGGACTGCGGGGTGAGGCACGATTACTTTGGTATGGTTCTTGAGGATGTAAGATCTAAAATGTTTTATTGCTTTATAAACTGCATAAGCATGTTTATCTATAGCAAGATAAGTCATTTCATCTCTTGAAGGTTAGTTCTCATGAACGACATTAGAGCCTCGTTGTTGTCATCATCCTTCTCATTCAAAACCGTGGCTAACAATTGATTGGAGGTGAAAGTATAGGGGAAGAAATCTTTGTTGAAATTGGGACTCTGCAACACGGGGGCTTGGGATATAGTGGTCTTAATATCATTGAAGGCCTTCTTTCATTAATCATCCCACTTAAATTTGGCATCTTTATGAATCATCTTTTGTAAGAGTTTGATAGTTTCTGCAAAATCGGGAGTGAACTTTCTCACAAAATTAATTTTCCCGAAGAACGACTACATAGCTTTCTTGTTGTGAGAAAATGGAAGTTGAGCTATAGCCTTTATCCTTTATGGGTCTATGTGAATGTCTGCTTGATATATAATGTGGCCTAGCAGCTTACCTTCCTCGACACCAAAAATAGTTTTCTTAGGGTTTAAGGATATACCGTATTTCCTACACCTTTCAAAAATCTGGGTTAAGTTTTGGATGTGATCTTCTCTATTCTTCGAATACACAATCACGTCGTCCAAGTAAACTACTACACACTTGTTGATTAGTCCCTGAAATTCTACATCCATGGCCCTCTGGAAGGTTGCTCCTGCACTGATTAAACCAAAGGGCATGCGTTTGTAAGAAAAATTTCCCCACTTGGTTCGGAAGGTAGTTTTTAAATGGTCTTCCTCTAAAACTAGAACTTGGTTGTAACCTGAGAACTCATCCAGAAAAGAGAAAATCTCAAAGCTATACACGGTCTGCAAGAGATGCTCCATTGGAGGGACTAGATAGTTGTCCTTTTCTGAAGCTCTATTAAGGTTTCTAAAATCTACACATAGGCAGATCTCCCCTGACTCTTTCCTTACAGGAACCAAATTAGCTACCCATGCAGAATGTCTAACTTGGAAGATAATTTTTGCATCTAATAGTTTATTTAACTTCTGACACATGAGACATTCTATGGAAGGGTGATACTATCGGAGCTTTTGTTGGAAGGGTTTCACTTCAGGTTTTAATAGGATAGTTTTTTGAATGATACAGGTATCATAAGTTTTCAGATCTCGATAGGACCACGCAAAGACATCTTGATACTGTCTGAAGAGTTTGAGAAGAGTCTTCCTTTCCTCTTTAGATATGGTTTTTCCGGAGTTTACGTTTTTTGGGTTTTCCGAGGTTCCAAGATTTATAGTTTCATGCATGGGATAGGAACTATCGGTCTTAGCGTTTTAGGGCCCCTTAAATCGTTCCTTTATATCGAAAAGGTTTTCTAAGTTGGATATCCCTTTCGGTATTGTGTGGGACTTTGATTTGTCGATCGGTTGATTTACATGAAGGCTGGTTTCCGTCGACTGTTCCTGGAATGCTTCATCGTCAATGGCCAAATCTTTAAAATTGTCCTGATTGGTCAGAAATTTTATAATCTGTTCATCTCCCTCAAAAACGTTCCAATTAGAAATATTGTTGGGCACTGAGGGTTTATATAACAGTTCGATAGTGAACTGAGAAGCTTCATAATCCTCTAGAGGTGATAGCCTTGAGGCAGTGGTGGCCAGAGAATCAGCATGAATGTTCTTCACTCTGGTAATTGTTGTAATGTTGAAAGATTCAAAATGCTCTATTAGCCTGTGCACTTCTTGTTGATAATTCTTCAGGTGTGGAGAATTGCAATGTATAGTATTGCTTATCTATCTGGAAATGTTGTTTACCTTTAGGATCAATGAGAATACACCATGCCCCTGACCCTTCTTCTAATTTAGATCCATCAAAATATAGGGTCCAAACTTGTAGGCAACATGTGTCGGCTTCCCCTTCCCTGTTACTTTCCTCTTTTCCTCCTGCTAGTTCTGTGATTTCTAGTGCAGGTTCTTAGCAGAAGAGGGTTTCTTCCGCCTTTGTCGGCAACTCCACCTGAAAAATCATTTCTGAATTTTGAGTGAGAGGGACATCAAATGAAATAGGGGAGAAGTTCCTGAAGTAGGAATCACAGGAATAATTGCCTAGCATGGGTAAATTTGTCGATGAGGGTTTGTTTAGGGTTTCTAGGTCAATGACAATATGTTTCAGATACCTTTCCCTATCAATTTTGATCATATTTTTGTATCCCTTCAATGGTAACCAAAGGTGTGCCCAATCTGTACTAAAGTATCTATTTAACTTCTCAGACCAATATCATCTTAGTAGTAACCCAAAAGCTTCTGGGATATCTACCACAATGATGTCAATCACTTGCACAAACTTGGGATGTGTCGCTATTCTGATAATTACATATTTGAGTTCTCCCATGACTTTGACCTGGGTTCTGTCTATTTGTATTACATGTTTATCGCTTTTGAGAGGGACGACATTCAATATTTTTCAAATATACAAGGGGATAACATTGGAAGATGCTCTTGAATCGACCAAACAATTGTGGAGGTTCCTCTTGAAAAATTCAAACGTTAAAAGGAACAGTGGGACAAAAGTTTTTCCCTTCTTATCTTCTGAGCAGGTGTTTACAGTTGGTTTATTTACTAGATCTGTGGGAGTTGGTTTTTCTCTCCTGATCATTGCTTGTCATAGGGTTTTCTACTGATTTCAAAGCTTGTAGCAGGAAGTCTTTTTGCTAAGGGATTCTACATATGTCCATAATTGATATATTAGCCTTCAAATTCTTCAAATATTCAACTACGTTGTAATCCAGTTTGGGCAATTCTCGGGTATGGATGCTTATAGGGTTCTTACGGGGAGAAAAAGGTAATTTCAGGTGATCGAGAGTTGATCTTCCCCCTGACGTTTGGGTAGTAGTAAATTCGTTTGAGATGGGTTGACCTTTACTTCGCATTTGCACCACCGAGACCTCTGTGGGTGGTTTTTGAGACTCAAATAAGTCGTCAAAAGGAATGATTAGGTCAGGATCCCATATCAGCATGGATGTATCTTCTAGTGGATCAATCTCTTCCTGATCAACAACATTCATAACTGAATCGCTTGGTTGTTTGGTCAGGGAAACCTCATCTAGAAACTGATTGGCCATTAAATTCATGGCATGCACCCATTGAGGGCAGTCTCTTTAGGAGTGTTTTTCCTGGTGATAAGTACAGAAAGAATCAGATGCTACATTTCCCAAATGGATATTTAAGATAGGTGGGGAGGTTCAATTGCTTTGAATGGTGGGTTCCTTTTAAAGAAATGTTTATAGGGCCTTTGGCCTTGGTTTCCCTCCTCGACGCTTATTTTAATGTCAATGATTTCGTTGGATAACTTCTTAACCATGCGTTGTAGGTCCTTTATGTCCCCACTTCCCTTTTCAGGAGCTTGTTCTACTTGTTTCCCTGGGGTTCTAGTGAGAAATATCCCTCTTAGGGGAGGGGTTTGATCTTATTTCTTGACTAAGGAGACCTGAATTTCTTTGCATCCTTTCATTTGGAATTCAATCATTTTGGCTTCTTCAAAATTAGCAACTAGGGTTAGTTTGGCAGCCCTCTTCACAAACATGGAAATAGAAGCTGGGAGAGAATTAGCGTATACTTCAATTTGTAACTCCTTAGTAGGTTTAGCTTCAGGATGGAATTTGTTTAGGATGGTGGTAAATATTTAATTAAAGTCTTTGACCCTTCCCTTTCTTTCGAACTGATGGTGGCGGCGAACAACTTAGCCATCAGAGCTCCTGTAGTAGTCTCTTTTGAAAATTTATCTAAAAAATCCTTTTGAAATTTCATCCAACTAGTTATGGATCTTACGGGTAAGTTAAAATACCACGTGGAAGTCGAATTCTTGAAAGTGTAGGGGAATAGCCTGCAAACTACGTCTTCATGTTGGACATTCATTAGTCTGATAGCCAGTATGAATTTCTTGATATGACCTTCAGGCAATCCCGAGGTATCGGGATCAAACTTAGGAAGTAACTTCTATGGATGTCCGGGAAGGTTATGGATTCGCCCTGGGATGTCCAAAGCGTCTCTGGCCAACCAAGGTTAATTTTTCTGCAGTGGGTTTCCCCTTTATTCATCATGGTCGTTGTTGTCTTCCATATCTTCGGATCCTGAGTTAAACTCCTCCTCTTCCGAAAAATCGTACGGCTCAAAGACGTAGTCGGATGGTGTTCCAGGGATTAGATTTAGAGGGTGTTTGATTTCAATGATCGCGAAATCTATTAGGTCTTATACTATGTGCACAAAAACCTGGTCGGGGGTGTCGACCACTAGTCTACTTATTTTTTGTCTTCGAGGAATTATTGGAGCTAAGGACAGCAAATCAATTTGTCAAGCGTGTGCTCTAGTGATTCTTCTAAATTTATTTAATTCCTTGTGAGGAAGAGCGTAAGTTATGTCTGGGTATAGGCGTTCTTCCTTGGGCTGGGGTGAGTTACTCCTTTCAGGAGTAATCAGTGTGTGTGGGATGTCTTAGGAATGACTAGCCATGCATGTGGGTTGTTTTGAATCTTACAGGTTGTCTGAAATATTATGTGAAATATGTATTCATCCATTCATTCTTCAGGCCCTCCTTCTAGTGCCAATTTTTTTGATGGGTCCTAAATCCCTTTGATTCAATAGCAGGAACCAAACCTTCCATCGAGGCCCAATTAGACTCTGTAGCGTTTAATAGTGGAATCGTTCTCCAGATCTTGCGATCCATCCAATTAATCAATGGGCTTTGCATTTTCTTGTGAAGGCCTCTCCTTCGGTTTGTATGTTCTCTTTTTTGTATTTTCTTTTTTGGTGTGACTGGTATAAGATGGAAAGTTGGTATAAACCTACTAGGCAACAAATGGGAACAAACTTAAACTACTCGAGAAGAGGTTGGGTTTGGGATAACCCTTACACCCTAGCATGCTTTGAAGGTATGGCTTATGTATGTCTCTCATCGGTTGTTTGAGTACCAAGTGAAATAGAGGCATCATTGATAGACTCGATACTTACTTGTTCATCGGTCGTTGAAGCGTCGATTTCCTATTGTGGGGCATCCTCCTTTAGGTCATCCCACCTTGAATTGTCCTTCGGACTATCTGTTTGGGTCTCTGACGCATCGTGCATGTTAATGTCTAAACACTCTCGGTTGCTTTCTCTTTCTGTGGACCTCTTGAATTTGGGCATCGAGAATGGGAGAATATGTTTGCTCAGGTCCCTTTTCTTCTTCTATATGCACAGGGGTCCTAAGATATGCCTCTGGGATTTCATCATCGTCATATATCTTTATCAACTCACTTAAAGGGTTTGATGCATTGGTCCTCTGTGATGCTTTGATAGTCTTTGGCTGAACCGAAACGTTTGTCGGTGATCCGACAGGTGGCGTTGTGAATTCAAGTTTTCCTAACTCAGTGATTTCATCAATGCCTATGAATTCAGGGTCGCTTGGTCCCGTCTGGCTTTCATCTGAGTTGTCGGCAGGGAGCCTTGGCATATTTATGATGTTTGGGTCATTTTTCAGCTGATCCATTATCCACTGCACATTTTCTATCATGAGTAACAACCACTCCCGTGCGTCTTGAGCCTCGGGGGAACTTAGGTCTTTTACCGGGGTTACCCGGGGAATTTATGTTGCTTCTGCCGCTAGCTGGGGGGCTTATGCTACTTCGGCCATCCTTTCTTCTCTGAACCTGAGGGATCCTTGAGCTGATTTTTCTATGATTGTTGCCTGTTCATCCAGGCTCGTGGATTTGAACTTGGTCATTCTAGGGTCGGCCATCCTTGCCACCACATCCTCCCAGTCTTGGGAATTTTTAGTGAAGACCTCATCTTCGAATTTCTCATGGGAATATGGCCAATAGGATGACACTTGCGATGCGTGATTCAAGACTAAACCCCTTGGGTAATGTTTGTGGAAACAGTTGGTCTAGAATCGTAACTCCAAATGGCTTAGTCCTTCCTACTTGGCTTGAGCTATGTCTTTTACTAGGTAGAAACCTATATGGAATCCATAAGGTATAAATGTCAGCTTCTTATCTTTCACCAGATTAGTGTTGTAGCCTTGTAGAATAGTTTGGTAGCATATCTCCCCTACTATTAGTCGATCAGGAACATGCACAGGTAGGAGATGAGGTGCTCCAGTGGCCCTAAATACCCTAATGTATACCAGATACCAGTGACCAACCTTTGATATCATCTTTTTGGCCGCAGTCGATAGTCTTGGACACTCTTTCTTGAAAACAATGAAATGAATGTGGGTGATCAATTCATAGCAGATCAGGGAGTAGGATATTTTGTACATGTTCCCCCATAAGACATGGAAATATACATGGATCGGGAGTTCTGATACATTCCAACTCAAGTTTATTCTGGCAAAAACATTTCTGGCGCAGATGACGTTCAATAAATAAGAAACCATGTAGAAGGATGGAGTCTCTCCTTCTTTCAGCATCTGAGCATGTTGTATGAAAATGCTCAGTTGCTTGGAAATGATGGCACCCTAGTTAAAACCTCTCTCAAAAATGGATACAGTATAATCTAGAGGCATCCAAGCCTCCGAGAACCTCGAGCAATCTTTCTCCCCATACAACCGGCATATGAGGGCCATTAGATAGATATACGACTCCCTTAAGTTGGTCATTTGGTATCATCTGGAGGTCTGATTGGTGTACTTCTTATGCTCTCGCCACCATGAAGCCATCACCCGGCCAGTGTCTTGGTGCTCAAAAAAGTTAACGACGAAATCAATGTTCAGTCGTTCTTTCGGGTCTCTAAGCTTGTAATAATTTTGCACCTCTACTGAAAGGAAAACCCCGATGCACTTGCCATTGTTGTCATTGATCAGGCACTTATGTGTGTCTGTGTGGTTGATGAGCCATTGTAGTAGTTCTATATAGGGGAAAATCGGGGTCTTGCTCGCTACCATTGTTGTGGGGTATTCTACCCTACGGACTAACAAGCTAGGGCTTTAAACTTGTACACAGATCATGACCCTTCATAAGCTACCTTTAACCTTCTACCCTGAATCTAAACCCCTTTTCTTTAAACAAACAAGCGAAGAACTAACTAACCTTTTTATCGATGGTTGGTGTAGCTCCTCCATTGAGCTTTATCTCCTTGCTGCTGCTACTCCTTCCACAAAGCGATCCTGCAATCAAGACAAAACTATGCATGCATGCTATTGTTCTACTAGGGGGTTAGAGATTAAACACAAATCACATAAAAC
>ML786011.1:101073-131151 GCA_009831015.1 Picea engelmannii | reverse complement strand
TCATGACCCTTCATAAGCTACCTTTAACCTTCTACCCTGAATCTAAACCCCTTTTCTTTAAACAAACAAGGGAAGAACTAACTAACCTTTTTATCGACGGTTGGTGTAGCTCCTCCGTTGAGCTTTATCTCCTTGCTGCTGCTACTCCTTCCACAAATCGATCCTGTAATCAAGACAAAACTATGCATGCATGCTATTGTTCTACTAGGGGGTTAGAGATTAAACACAAATCACATAAAACATATAAGACTCATGTATTTGGGATGGGAAAAGTATCTTTTTATTGATCTCAATATGAACCAACTTACAATGATTTTTGAGACCGGCCACCGTTCCTCGATCCTGATCCTGGGCTCCTCCTCTTCCTTGTCCTCCAACTGCTTTGCTTGAATTCTCCTAAAGCTTGAGGAAAATCTAAAGGGTTGGGACAAAATGGACGGCAATTGGGCAGAGTTTCTTTGCTATGATTTTCCTCCTTTGAATAGTACCCCTACCCCTCCTTTTATAGGCTAGAAGGAGCTAGGGTTTTAGACGAACTCTCGGTCGTGCATGGTTGGGAGTTCCAGTTAACTGACCCAAAGCTTTTCGTCCCGGCGGAAACTTTCCTGATTTTTTTCTTTGTTAGGTAAACGCGGGCTGTAGTGGGCTAGCCCGTGGTCCACCGCGTGCAGTAGAAGGCCAGCAAGCGGTCCAACGCGTGCAGTAGAAGGCCAGCAAGCGGTCCAACGCGCCAAGTGTTAGGTTAGGGCGCGGGTTGCTTATTTTAAGTGGTTTTTCAAGGTTTTATTCAGCATGGCTTTGGCAAGGAAGAGACATGAATTGGCCTGATGCCAGGTAAGCCTGTGTGGTGCATTTTAGGGTTATAACAACCATGTGCAGGTATGACAGTCGGATATTTGGAAAAACTTCATCGTCGAGTTTTCTCACGTTGGGGTCGTTGTGCGGGGTATATTCTGGGAATTCTTCCTGGCTGATCTTCTTGAAGAGTTCTCCCCAATGTGGGAATACTGTCTTGACCTCTGTGTTTGCCTCTGTGTCTCCAAAGGCCGAAGGTTGAGCGAAAATCTTCTTGGTGGATGTTCTGATAACTGGTTCCGACCTAGCAGCAAATTCTAATTGTTTTGTTGGCCCTGGGGACGAGCCTTCTCCCACCTCTGGTTCCTTTAGCTTAGGCATTCTCGGTGATCCCCTAGTGTTTATATTTCTTGGAGGCATTGTTCCTACACACCGAAATAAAATATTTTAGGGCCCGTGCACAGAGCGATATTGGATATTAATGTATATATGAAGTGAAAATACAGAAAATCCAGACCGGTACATACCTGTAACACTTGCTAAACTTTGTAGTTTGATACTCACGGGGGGGATTGGAAGCATTTGAATTGCTTGTATCGCTCCTCTGCATTATCTAAAATCTGTTGCACACAGAATGATCTTGTTTACAATGGCTCAAGAAGATTTAACGAGGAAGAACTTACTATTTGTATCAGCTAATTAATTTGGGTGATGAGTGAAATTCAAACGAATCAACTGTTGAATCTTTGCAATTTAATTCATAGTGGGTTGACGACAGAGGCGTGAAGGGTAATGTATTGTATCGCTAAATTCATATGGTCCTTTTGATTCACACACGAATTAGAAAATAATGCGAGATTTGGAATTAATTAGTCCCTTAAATGCTCTGGATTGCAACGTATCTAGCGCTAAAACGTCCCATCGTGTCTCTTTCCTAGTGGGTGGATCAGGGATCGGCAAGGTGTTACGAGTGTTTTCATTGATATTCTTCTGCGAAAAACCTTCGACGTCGATCGACTTTGTAGTATGGTGCAGACAAGGTACAACTGGCTCGGGACACGTGTCATTGAAGACCAATGACTTAGCTCACGAGTAATGGTCAAACTCGAGACTTTATTCAAGTTGTGTGCTCTAAGCTAAGCCTGGGATCACTAATGCCGAAAAGGTATCAGGGCTCGGCGTTCAGGGATAAACCTATTTCATAATTTCCTTTGGGTTAGCATCCTCAAAACTCTCGATGCCGGAATGTTTCGAAAGTTGATGATCCGACAAAAACTTTAGTGTGGTACAAATGTCTGTCGCGATTTGGTCTATTCTGATTTTGCTACGCGCGTCGGGTATCGGATATCGGCGATATCATTTCCGTCTTAGTTAACATTTACTCTCTTCATCTTTTGTCGCGAAAGAAAACTTCCTTTTGTCGATGCCGATGAAGATCGACGCTCGACGACTGCATTTTTTTGAGTGATTTTCTTTCATCCTTTAATTCCTTCCGATGTCGAATCTTTGAGCGTGTCAGGGGGGGGAGTGTTTTGGCTATTGATTCCTTATTTAAGCATTAAGACTTTTTTAATTCATGAGTTTTCATAGATTCAAGCAAAATTTGGAAGACTTAATGAGAGTCAAAAATGATAAGCAAAGGCAACATTTTTCATAATAAAGTTGAATCAATCAATGCAAAAGATCAAGTGGTACCCAAAAAGTAAAATTTTACATAGGCTTTTTTTTTTTAGGGTGTGTTGAGTGCTCAACAGAACCCAAGTTTTTTTGAGAAAAAATGTAATGAAGATCAGTGAATTTGTAGGTGATAATATTCTATGTGGATAGTACATGTCTCGTCATTTTCGGTGATATGTGGTACGTCGCGTAGTTCCTCACGGTTGAGGAGATATGGCTAAATG
Source organism: Picea engelmannii (assembly GCA_009831015.1). Lineage (NCBI taxonomy): Eukaryota > Viridiplantae > Streptophyta > Pinopsida > Pinales > Pinaceae > Picea > Picea engelmannii. The sequence goes on along the minus strand of ML786011.1, from coordinate 128,455 downwards.
AAGTTGGAGAACCCTCATGAGTTATCTAGAATCCCATAGAAGGTCAAATAAGTCAAATTATTCTAGAAGCTCCTAGAAGAAGTTTACTAATCAAAGTGGTTGTAACTAGAAGTTACTCATGAGTTAAGTTGTTGGAATAAGAAAATAATTAAAAATAAATTAGTTGCAACTAGAAGTGGTGAGTTTACTATTTGTCGATAAAGTGGTTGCAAGTGGGTAAAGTAGTTGGAAGTGGGTTAGCCCTTAAAGAGGGAAGTTGGGTAAAATAGTTAGAATATAACCCCTAAAGGAAGCTACTTTGAGAGTATAAAAAAGAGAGCAAGGGTCTCTTATTAGCACCTATTCAGCACATTGAATATCTATTATTGTAAAAGGTTTATTGCAGGTACTCATTGATACATCTAAATTTGTGCAAGTCTGAGGAAGCGAAGGTAGAGTGACGACAAAGTTTTGTGGCTGCAATGGAGTGCAAAAAGATCGTGAAAAACCCTAGTTAGGGTCATCCCCGCGGGTCACCCAGTAGACATCCCACGAGGAACCCCCACGGGTTACGTAGAGCCTGTCACACGAGGCCCCACTTGACACCTCGTCTGTGTCACACGAGGCACTACTAGAAATGAGGGTTGAGGCATTGTTCAGGTTGCAGAGGATGAGTAGAGGTTAGAGGAGGTGTGAAAGTGTTCGAGTATGGCATATCAAGCTACAAGATCAAAAAGGTATCTTATATGCTTATGTGTAGTTAGATATTTTTGTTTACATGAGATATGTTTATGGGAGATTGAGGATTTTCCCTAGATATGTTGTTGGTTGTGTTAGCACTCCGTAAATCTGTTCGGCTGATAAAAAAGACGACGAAGGTAACTTTTTCAACCAACTTTGAGACCCGAAGCTAGCCTTTCGAATCTGGAGAGGGCTCTCTCGGAAATGGCGCAAACTCTACGCAGGATATGACTTTGAAAACAATGGCTAGATTTAACACCTATGATAAAATGGGTTCTGGTTATATTGGCGCAGGAAGGTAAAACTTAGGCTATGTGGTTGATCTAAGGAAGAGACAAGACAAATGACTCAGTGACTAGACTCGAGAGGATAAAGGCTAGGCGAGCAACAATGTTCAGTGTCAAACCATAATGTGTGGCGGGAGAAATTATAGGAAGTAACTCAGGAGTGACGTTATGGACGAATTCAGAGTTAGCTTTAGAGGAAAACATTTTGTCTAAGTGGCGCGAACAAGGGGCATTGTACAGCGAATCCACATGTTCGATAATTTGTTCTGAAATAGACAGAAAGATATGTGAAATAAAGATAACAGAAAAGCACATACACAAAGAAAGAAGCACAATACATCCAACTGTTACAACTAGAATCTTTTCATCAAGTCACATGACCTTTGCATTAAATTCCAGTCAAAACTTCAGATTACATACAATATCTATCGTCTACCAAATTTACCAACCAACCTGGCTTACATCAAAAAGATGAAATAAATAAACGAGGGTGCCTCTTGGGCTACCCTATTTCCTAACCACTAACCCTTAGAACTAGGAAAATTGAACAACATGCGTTGGAGACTCTTCGCATAGTGTTTTCCAAAAATAGACAACAATTACGCCTTTTTACTTATGACTATTCGCAGTCTTGCCACTAGATATTATCATCAGTCAAGATTTGGCATGGAGAAAATATGTGTCATTCTATTTCTTTGAGTAGGTGTCCCGGTGAACAGGTGTCTGTCAGGATCTTGTTGTCTGTAAATAACGGCTTCGATTTTTGTGATGTGATCATTTGTTGAAACTTGTGCACAGTAAGTAGTTGTTAGATCATCGTGGTCGTTATCAAAATGCTAGTGTGCTTCAGAGAAATGTATCATTCAAAACTGCCAAGATTTGTCTCATCCTTCGCGCATGCAGAGACGGGTGCCAGCTAAACTTGTTTTTCGTGCGAGCTGGCAAGAGCTACACGAGCTTCTTTCTCAGTTGTTTTGCATTCTCTGGAATGTTTCGCATGCCTTTATTCCATCAATCTCTGTGTTTCTTATAGTTGTACAATGGTATCTTACGCCTCTATGAGCTGCCTTTTCAACCATATCACGCTCCCTTCGCGACCCTGCGTTGCGGACTCTTCTATAGCCTTTGTCACTAGTTGTCGTCTTAATTCCATGTTTTCCTGATAGAGTTCGACGATGGCCAGCTTTGCTTGCTCCAATTTTTGAGATGGAACTTTCTCAGTCGCTCCTATGATATCCACTCTCCTTGTTCTACTCCTATCTTCATGGCTCAATCCCCTAGCAGGTTCTAGTCAGATGATGCGTCTGAGTCGTTCTTCAGCTACCAATCTAACGCACGGTTCTTCTGAAATTCGAGCTTCCATGATTTCCTGGTTTTTTATCGGCCTGCCCCTCCTCCGAGGAATTTGTTTCTGGGGAGAGGGGGCTCTTACTGTCTTCCCTTCCTATGAAAATCCCTCTAATTCAGATTTTCAATTTGATCTGGTCTTCTCTGCAGGTAAAAGAATAGTTCCTTTTACATCTTTGGGAATTCTTGCCACAAGTGAGAATGAATCCCAATCCCTTTGGGGCTTGGACCTTACAGTTCTTATGCTCTGCGTGCCTTTTCTTTCCCTCTGAGAGGTCGCCATGGCGTGACCAAAGTGAACTTTGTGCACAATGTATCCAACAAATGCACATGAAGGAAGGTTCTGATCATGTTGGACTGGCAAGGGAAATTGCGAATAGAGTCTAGGCCTGGTTCTTACGACTGGAGAGAACGTCGAGCATCTGATATTTATAACAAATCGAACAGGAGAGGAAATCATGTTGGAGGACAGCGAATTCATGGCGACGAGATGTTCTAAGTCAAGTTGCAGGTTTTCCATAGCAAATCCCCGCATGTAGGATACAAGTGATAAGGTTTGTTGGTCATGTATGATACGAACATCATGATTTTTCATTCCCTCGACCTCCATGACGAACTGATAATAATTGGTGTACTTGCCGATGCGACCTCTATTAACCACTTGACTCGACCTGGGGAAAATAGAGACTGGTTTCTCGACAGGACTCGACTTTCTTGGAAAAGACATACCCGTACCTCTTATACAAGTTTCGAATCTGACATCCCTTCCCATTTCCAAGGGCCAAACGGACACTTACTAACTTCAAACTCGCGGTGTTACATACCTGACTTCACATGTTCGGGAGCATGGGTCATAACGTGACTTTAAAACCAACTCTAAATTCGAAAAGAAAAATGGCGGTGCTAATAGTTGGCTCCAACGGGGATGTTATCCTCCCTATGAGGTAGAAAAGAACAGTAGCCCAGGTGCCTGACCATTGGGATTTATTTGACCTCTAGATACTGGGAAAAACAAACTAAAACTATCGACGCGGCTTCTAAGACTTCAGAATAAACTTAGGGCCTTCACTTCGAGCTTCAATTTTTTGCTGACCTATAGACTTGACGCAAAATAAAAAAAAACTATTTACAATGATAATTGACTTAAACAAATTTTATTCCATCAGGTAATGTTTTAGGAACCTGTCGTTTACATGGCCCCAATCAAAACTTTCTCCATCTAATTCCTCTAGAAAGTAAGCATTTTTTCCGCTATGATCGCAGATTCTGAATGGACCTATCCAAAAGTGGTCAAACTTTGCATGCTTCCCTTTACCTTCATTTCTTACGTCCCATCTCAAAACTATGTCACCCAACCGGAAATATTCTTTATCTTTCTTTATCTTTTCATGATGGATCTACTACCGATTATACACCTGCTCTCTTTCCTGTCGCGTGTGAATTAGCTGATTAATTCTCCTTTGTGCAGCATTTGGCTTGGCCTCCTGTTCTTGCGACAGCTTCCAGACGGGAGGTCCCAGTGAAGTAGGGAAAATTACGTCTGCACCGTAATCGATATGGAAAGGCAACATTGATATAGATTTCTTGGTGGTGATCTGATCTGCCCACAGCATGTAGATAAGATTTTTATGCCAGGCTCTCTTGTTTTCTTGCAGGAGTCTTTTAATAATCTTGGTCAGGCTCTTATTCGATGATTTTGCTAACCCGTTTCCTTATGGATAGTACGTTGTGTAATGCCCCAGGGTTATGTTATAATCCTGGAAAAATTTCTCCATCCTCTTAGACTTGAATGCGGCTACATTATCTGTAACGATCTTAACGGGACACCCAAACCTCGATAAAATGTTTGTCTCCAGAAATTGGATAATGACTGTGTCGGTAGCTTATTTTGTGGGAATCGCCTCTATCCATTTCGTGAAATAGTCAATGGCCATGAGTATCTTATGTTGCACAGAGGATGGAGGGTTTATATCTCCTATGAAATCTAGACCCCACTGCATAAAAGGTGCTTCGACTGAGATCAACTTCAACGGCAGGGGCTACAGCTTTCTTCTTCGGTCGAAAATCTGACATTCGTGGTAGTTGGAGACCTCCTTATATACGTCAGCGAAAATTGTAGGCCAGTAATAGCCTGCCCTCAGGATTTTGTGCGCGGTGGTCTTCCAATAGTGGTGTCCTCCACAGTCACCTTTGTGAAATTCTTATATGGCCCGCTTTGCGTCATCTTCCAGTAAACAGCTCAACAATATTCCCTCGGGATCTTTCCAGTAGAGTGAGTTGTCCAGGATGCATAATTTACTACTTTGAGCTTGAGAAATTTGGCCTTAGTATTACTCATGCCCGGAGGGGCCTGGAGATTCTCCAGCACATAGATGATGTCCTTGTACCATGGCGATTCGATGAATTGTTGAGGTGCCTGCGAAATCTTTTCTTCTTGGGGGAATTCTGACAGATCAGCGATGAAATTCATTCCTATAGCGTCGTAGTTCGACTGCACCATCAACTTTGTGAGACCCTGACCTTTGATCAGCTTTGTACGCTTGATTTCAAGGTCATATTCTAACATGGTCGCTATCCACTTGCCTCTCCTTCCTTCTGGTTCAGGTTGAGTCAAAATATCCTTTACTGAACTGTTGGGTACATAAGCAATAATATGGAAGTGCAGTATGCATGTCCTGAATTATTTAAAATCTTTTACTAAGGCATATGCCTGCTTTTCCATGATTGCATACCTTAGTGGAGTGTCGTGCAACATCCAGCTGAAATAGGTTATGGGTTTTTCGAAATCTTGTTCGTCTTTCTATAGCAGCACGCCGGCAATAGTGTGTTCTGAGGCGAATGAAAATAGGAGGAAACATTTCGTAAAATCTAGGCTAGCTAGTACAGGATCCTTTGTCAACACCACTTTGATATCCTCAAAATAATTCTCGGCCTCCAAGTTCCACTTGTTCTCGTTTCCCTTCCTAAGTATGCAAGATATGTGTTTTATGATTTCCGTCAGGTTTGGGATGAATCTCCTCAGAAAATTCACCTTTCCCAGGAAAGATTGTACGTCCTTTTTACTGCGCGGGGTGTCGATATTCAAGATCCCTTCAACCCTCCTAGGGTCTATCTTAATGCCCTCTTTGGAAATGATGGTGCCTAACATATTTCCTTCTTCTACCGCGCAGTGAGACTTCTTTGGATTCAGTGATATGCCGAATTTTCTGCACTTCTGGAAAACTTTATTCAGGTGCTTGAGATGTTGTTTTTCGGAGGTAGAGTACAAAGTGACGTCGTCCAGATAAATCACGATGAATTTTTCCCTTTCATCAGAAAACACGATGTCCATGGCCCTCTGAAAAGTGGCTCCAATGTTCATCAGGCCAAACGACATCTTGGCGTACATGAACGTTCCCCATGGGGTTTTGAAAGCCATTTTCTCTCTGTCGTCAGGGTGGACCATGATCTAATTATATCCTGAGAACCCGTCTAGCACAGACATCTTCTTGGACCCCACCACCTTTTGCAGGATTTAGTCAATTTTAGGAAGGGGATAGTGGTCCTTGAGAGACACTTTATTTAAATTTCGGAAGTCCACACATAGTCTTATCTCGCCGCTTTTCTTTCTTACAGGTACAAAATTAGCTACCCATTTCGAGAACCTCAAAGAAACAATGATTTTAGCGTCGAAAATATTTTTTACCTCTTTCTCGACCAGTGGCAGTGACAGGGGATTTATCTGTCTCAGCTTCTGTTTGAAAGGTTTCTGATTTTCCTTGAGAGGGATAACATGTTGGATCACTTTTGTGTCATAGACTTTCAGGTCATCGTAGCTCCATGCAAAGACGTCCGGGAAGTCTTTCATGAGATTTACATAGTCCTTCTTGACCTCTCAATTGAGTGTCTTGGATAATTTTACCATCTTCGAGTTCTCCTCAGTCCCGATGTTGCAGTCTTCCACGTCTTCTTCTCTTGCAACGATCCTAGGGTTCTTAACCGCATCATTCTAGTCAAATAGATTTTCCAGCGGCACCAACCCCTTTGGAATAATATTATTTTTCAATTGTATAATTTCCCTTCCCATGATCTAGTTTTGGAAATGGCCGTTGTTACTACGCGCATCCACACTCTCATCTTCGTCATCGCAGCATTCATCGCCAGTGTTTGTATTAGCGAACTCGTCGCTCATAAGGAGGAATCTTTCCACCTGTTTGTCATCATCGAACACTTGTAAGTGTTTGATATTATCAGGCACTGTCGGCCTGTGCCTGACCTCGATTTCATAATTTTTGTTTGGGAATATGGGGATCTTAAAAAACGAGGCCGAGGTGGCCAATGCATCGGCGATCTGATTTCTCTCTCTGGGGATAGCAGATAGGTCATATTATGATAATCCTTTGAGGAGGTCCAAAGGCAAATTCATGTATGCTCTCAGCCTGGGGTGTTTGGTCTAATATACACCCTTTACCTGATTTATGATCAGCTCAGAATCCCCGCGCACTGCTATCCTCTGCGCGCCCAATTCTTTCAGAACTTGTAAACCCAATATTAGTGCTTCATACTCGGCCATGTTGTTAGTGCATTCAAACGTGAGCTTATATGAGCACATCTTCATGCTTGATTTAGGGGGGTCACCCATACATCGGCCCCAACTCCTTCTCTGCTGACTACACCATCAAAACTCATGTTCCACACCCTGTTTTCCATGTGGTCCTTTGGGTCCGTGCGTTCTGTTGTTTCTTGTGCGGTCTCCTCGTCAGTTGTTATAATGGTTGTCGACTTTTATTCTTCGAAATTTAGGTCATTGTAGAATATAGAAGACCCCACTTCGATGTCAACGGCGTATATGGGATGATTGTGTGGATGCATCTTGCTACTTACCATGTACTTCAATAACACTTCTTTGTACCACCTTTTGTCATGGACAAAAACAGGGATAGTGGCGTATGACATATCCATCTGCAACATGCCTTTCAACTTCGTAGCCCACAACCTCGAGAGAAACATGCCGAATTTTGGGGGTATGTCTGCGATGACCACGTCCATGACCATGTTATTAGCAAGGATTTGAGCCAACGATACAACTAGGTCCTTCATAAGTCCCAAACACTTGACTTTCCTCGAATTGAAAGAGAAAAGGTCTTTGTATGGCCTGGTAACATCCAAACCTAGCTCATCCATGATCACCTTCAGCATGAGGTTGTATGACGCTCCATAATCCAGCATGGCATTATCCAGGTTCATGTCGTGGGTCTTCAGACTGATGAAGAAAGGAGGGACATCTTCGGTATCGCTTGTCTCTTCAATACGCGGACCAAAAAGGATGGCGAGGTGATCATCTTGAAGATTCATATTATCAGGGGTCCCCCCCATTTTCAGCATTTTAATTATTTGTTCCCGATACTCGCACTTTCTAATAAGTTCATTGAATGGGACAGATATTTTTATTTTGGCCATCTCATGTTCAAAATTGAAAGGGGGACAATTTTTCTCTACCTCTTTTCCACTCACCTCCTGACCTGTCTCCGGGGCTTTCTTGGGAACCTCCTCCTTCGAATTAGCTTTCTCTTTCATGTCTTTGGTCGCACTATCTGACCTTGTTTGGCTTGTGGAAGGAGTGTCCACCAGAAGCTTCCTTATGGTGTTTTTATGTTGCGACTCGGTAGGCACATCCTTGCTCTAGAGGTTATACTTCATCTAGAACTCCATGATGGCATTTTGATAGCCTTTCCTGAACTCTTTCATCTCCCAAGACGGTGCATCATCTGTTTCGAGTATCATATCATCGTCGGCCTTTGGCACGAAGTCTTCATTCCTACTCATATATTGATCATGCTCACCCTTCATCAAAAACACGTGCGGGTTTTGGTCATCGCAACAATGCATCTGGTCATCGAACATCTGGTCGAAATGCTCATCTGCGTAGTTGTTCTGGAAAGGAGGTCTCATTTGCTGGTCACCTTGATCCCTTTGCACTTTATATTCCTTCTTTCTAATATGAGGGATTTGACCTCTTCTGAGGTTTTGATTTTTGGGAGGTGGTTCATTATGTTCTCGGACAACAGGTTTGTTTCCCATGGATATCCTCTCCATCAACTTCTCCATGGTCTTCATCATCATGTCAAATTTATCGTCTAAGGACCACGATGTCGATGGTTGTGCATCACCCTGGGGTCTCTTATCGCCTCGGTTGAACCTTGGTTTAATTTTTCATGATACCATCATGTTTACTTCGACTTCGATAGCATTGCTCATTATAGCATCTAGATTCGCTGACCTCCTTTCTCTTAACAACAGGTCGAAATCGTTTTCGAAGGAATCAGCGTATCGCACCTGCGCAGCACCTGGGGGCGGCTTAACTTCTACAAGGATCGAGTTGTACACTTTCAAAAAGCGGGCTGAGAATTCCTGAACCATCTCTTTCGGTGCTTTCTTCATGTTATTGTATTGTGTCAGCAGCTGCAAAGGGTTTTTCTTGTCTCCCCATTTATCTAGGAACGACGTCTCGAAAGCGGCGAAGTCTCGAATTCTCACGGGTGGGAGGGATTTGAACCATTTTCTTACATCTCCCGATAGGGTTTGCACGAACAACCTCATTTTTGCATCTTCCTAGTCCACCTCCTCCAAGTTGATGAAATCATTAAACCAATCTAGGTGCCTCTGAGCGGAAACATTTCCCTCAGTGTCGTAGAGCCTGATCCTCTGGCTATAATTTTGAGGCAAGTCATGCAATTGGGTAGGCAGGATGAGGGGATTGAATCGGGCAGCCATATCCCTAGGAGGATTCGGATTTTGAGGGATATTATTTGATATTAGGGCTCGAAATTTCTTTGGATCGAAGACAGTCTCCTCCAAACTGGTCTCTGACTTCGATCGGAGAAGAGTTTGCTCAAAGAATGCGTCAAACTCAAGGTTGTCAATGCTCTGTGCATCGTCTTTGGGAAAGGATAGGCTTCTGTCAAGGTAGTAGAACAGGTATGATGCTTTCTCTCTAGCCTTGTGCAGAATCTTCTCGGGGTCGTACACAGGCTCCGAGGGGTTCGAGTCAGGATTCGCTCTGGTATAAATCGTCTTTGGAGTTAGGTTTCCTGAACAGAGATACTTGAGGCTACTGGTTTTTTTTACTGGAGTTTCCAGGGTAAGGATTTCAGTCGGTATGGATGTTTGTCCCTCTGCTACCCTTAGGGGTCAAACTACAACGTTGTCGTTCTCCCAGGGAAAATCTATTCAATTTCGTTCCCCAACAATGGCTCAATAATGTTAGCACTCCGTAAATCCATTCGGCTGATAAACAGACGATGAAGGTAACTTTTTCAACCAACTTTGAGACCCAAAAATAGCCTTTCGTATCTGGAGAGGGCTCTCTCAGAAATGGCGCGATCTCCGCGAAGGATATGACTTTGAAAACAATGGCTAGATTTAACACCTATGATAAAATGGGTTTTGGTTATATTGGCACAGGAAGGTAAAACTTGGGCTATGGGGTCGATCTGAGGAAGAGAAGTGAAAAATGACTCAGTGATTGGACTCGAGAGGATAAAGGCTAGGCGAGCAACAACCTTCAATGTAAAACCGTAATGTGTGGCGAGAGAAATTACAAGAAGTAACTCAGGAGTACCGCTATGGACGAATTCAGAGTTAGCTTTAGAGGAAAATGTTTTGTCTAAGTGGCACGAACAAGGGGCATTGTACAGTGAATCCACAGGTTCAATAATTCATTCTGAAATAGACAGAAGAGCACATACGCAAAGAAAGAATCACAATACATCCAACTGTTACAACTAGAATCTTTTCATCAACTCACGAGACCTTTCCATTAAATTCCGTTCAAAACTTCAGATTACATACAATAGATATCATCTACCAAATTTGTCCACCAACCAAGCTTACATCGAAAAGATGAAACAAATAAACGAGGGTGCTGCTTGGGCTACCCTGTTTCCTAACCGCTAACCCTTAGAGCTAGGAAAACTGAACAACATGCGCTAGAGACTCTTCGCATAGTGTTTTCCAAAAATAGACAATAATTACGCCTTTTTACTTATGACTGTTCACAGTCTCGCCACGGGATTTGATTGTCGATTAGGATTTGGAATGGAAAAAAAAAGTGTCGTTGTGTTTCTTGGAGCAAGTGACCTGGCGAACAGGTGTCTCTCAAGAGCTTGTTGTCTGTAAATAACAGCTTCGATTTATGTGATGTGATCATTTGCTGAGAGTTGTGCACAGTAAGCAGTTGTTAGATCTTTGTTTTCATTATCAAAATGGTAGCGTGCTTCAGAGAAACGTATCATTCAAAACTGCCAAGATTTGTCTCATCCTTAGCGGGTGCAGAGACAGGTGCCAGCTAAACTTGTTTTTTCTACGCGCTGACGAGAGCTACGTGGGCTTCTTTCTCAATCATTTCGCATTCTCTGGAATGTTTCGCATGCCTTTCTTCTGTCAATATCTGTGTTTCTCGCAGCTATACAATGGTGTCTTGTACCTCTCTAAGCTTCCTTTTCAACCATGCCACGTTCCCTTCGCGACCCTGCGTTGCAGACGCTTCCATAGCCTTTGTCGCTAGTTGTCGCCTTAATTCCATGTTTTCCTGATAGAGTTTGGCGATGGCCAGCTTTTCTTTCTCCAATTGTTGATATGGAACTTTATCAGTCACTCCTATGATATCCACTCTCCTTTTTCTTCTCCTATCTTCACAGCTCGATCCCCCAGCAGGTTCTAGCCGAATGGCGCGTCTGAGTCGTTCTTCATCTACCAATCTGACGCATGGTTCTTCTAAAATTCAAGCTTCCATGATTTCCTGGTTTTTTCTCAGCCTGGCCCTCCTCCAAGGCATTTTTTGTTGGGGAGAGGGGGCTCTTACTGTCTTCCCTTCCTGTGTGAATCCCTTCATTTCAGATTTTCCACGATTTGATCTAGTCTTCTTTGCAGGTAAAAGAATAGTTCCTTTTACGTCTTTCTGAATGCCTTCCGCAGGTGAGAATAAATCCCAATCCCGTTGGGGCTCGGACCTTACAGTTTTGATGCTCTGCATGCCTTTTCTTGCACTCTGAGAGCTCTCCATGGTGCGACCAAGGTGAAATTTGTGTGTAGTGTATCCAACAAGCACACAGGAAGGAAGGTTCTGATCACACTGGACTAGCAAGGGAAATTGCGAATAGAATCTAGGCCTGATTCTTACGACTGGAGAGAACGTCGAGCATACGAGATTTATAAAAAATCGAACAGGAGAGGAAATCATGTTGGAGGACAGTGAATTCATGGCAATGAGATGTTCTAAGTCAAGTTGCAAGTTTTCCATATCAAATCCCCGCGTGTAGGATACAGGTGATAAGGTTTGTTGGTCATGTATGATACGAACGTCATGATTTTTCATTCCCTCGACCTCCATGATGAACTGATAATAACTATTGTACTTGCCGACGCGACCTCTATTAACCACTTGACTTGACCTGGGGCACGTAGAGATTGGTTTCTCGATAGGACTCGACTTTCTTGGAAAATACATACACGTACCTCTTATACAAGTTTTGAATCTGACATCCCTTCCCGTTTCCAAGGGCCAACCAGACACTTACTAACTTCAAACTCACGGTGTTACGTACCTGACTTCACATGTTTGGGCACATGGGTCACAACGTGACTTTAAAACCAACTCTAAATTTGGAAAGAAAAATGGTGGCGCTAACAGGTTGTATGGTACATATTGTATGAGATAGATCTATCAAGATACAGTGATGGTATCTTTGGTATTTATCATTGGTACATCTTGTTGGGTTGATTGTAGAAGCATATCTTGTATTTCTTGGTACATGGTTGAGGGCTTTTGGTTGAGATTTGTTGCTAAAGTTGTTGGTACAGTTTGAGGTTGCATAACAATGAGGTTTTTATGTATGGTCGATGTAAGGGATTATTATCCATGATTATGTTTCATTTCATATGTATGGCACGTGATTAGAGAGGCATAGATGCACATGGTTTGAGTTATATTCTTGTGATATTTGGTATGAGATCTATGTTATCAGATCTGATATATTGAGGAGACTATTGGTACAGGTTGACTACAGGTTATTGGTACAGGTTGACTATAGGTTGTTGGTATAGATTGGTACAGGTTGACTATAGGTTGTTGGTATAGATTGGTACAGGTTTACAGTGACATATTTCACAGTGATAGAGTGATAGTGATTTCATCATTTATTTGACACTTATATTTCAGGGTGGTTGGACGGGGCAAAGATAGGTGGTTGTAGCCACCTTCTGATTGTAGTTAGAGAACATAGGGGGTTGTAGCATCCTTCTAGTTGGAGCCAAAGAATTGGGGAGTTGGAGATTCCCTCAGGTTGTAGCCTGGAAATATAGGTGGTTGGAGCATCCTTCCAGTTGCATCTAGAGAAAAAGGAAGTTGGCGCTTCCAATGAATTTAATTCTTAAAGACATATAAGAAAAATAATTATGTGGTTTTCTCCCGCATTGGGTTTCCATGTAAAAATATTGGTGTACTATGTATGTGTATGATTTCTCATTGTTTATGGTTTATTTATTCTGCACTTATTGAATGATATTGGTAAATCGATCATAAATTTAACAACACTTATATATTTTGGTTAAAAGGGATTAAAAATATGTATTACTGATTCATCCCCCCTCTCAGTAATCCAACAATTGGTATCAGAGTCGGTCCTTCAAGAGACAATTTAACCACTCGAAGGGGATCATGGATTAATCTAATATTGGGATACCACAGTTTGATGGGGAAAATTATGCCTTCTCAAGCAAAAGAATGAAGACACCCATAAAGGCATTGGGATTTGATTTTTAGAAATCAATGGTAGATGGATACACAGCACCAACCATTCCTCCAACAGATAAAGATGGAAAGAAAATTGAAGAAAATAATTCAAGAGCCACAAGTGCACTCATGAATGGTTTGAATAAATCAATATACACCAAAGTTATGCATTTTGATTCCGCAAAATACATCTAGGTCAAACTGAATAATATATACGAAGGATATGAGAAAGTCAAAGAAGCTAAACTTCAAATCTTCAGAGAAAAATTCGAACAATTGAAGATGAAAACATAGTTTCCTACTTTCTACGATTTGATGATGTAGTAAAAAGTATCAAATGTCTAGGAGACGAGGTAAATGAACAATTCTTTTTCAAAAAGGTATTGAGATCCCTACCAATGAGATTTGATTCAAAGATTCCAACACTAGAAGAGAGAGAGGATCTACCTACACTAACCATGGATGAATTGCATGGGACACTCATAGCTTATGAGATGAGAATAGAGCAAGAAATTATGGTTACAAAGGAAGAAGCATTCAAATAATCTAAGAAGACAAAGCAAAGGGAAATCAAAAGGCAAATTCATATGGTAGCAACAATGATATCTCAAAAGACGATGAAGAAGTAGCCAACTTCATCAGAAGGATGAAAAAGGGAACCGGAAAATATAGACGTAAGCTCATGTTGATTTGTTTTAATTGTGATGGTATTGGTCATTTTGCTAATAAATGTCCCCATAAGAAAAATAAAATAAATGAAGAAGATGAATCTAAGAGTAAACAAATATACAAAGGCAAAAGACCCAAAAATATGTTTTTCAAGAAAAACCTTTGTACCAAAGAAGACATTTCCTCATCAGACAAAGATGAATTCAATGATAGTGATAGAGAAAGGGTCATATTCATGGTAGTAGAATATTTCGATGAAGAATGCTTCGAAGAAGAATATGAAGAGGCAGAAGTTGACTATAGAGAAGAATTGTTGAGTGTCATAGAATTTATAAAAAGGGAAAAGAATCAAAACAAGTCACTTCATGTAGAACTGGAAGGAAAAGAAGGACTTCAGAATTTCAACTCTGAAGAACTAGAGCATATTATCACTAAGTTGAAAATCCAAGTAGAAGAAGACAAGAGAATTGAACAAGAACTTAGAAAACAGTTAGAACAAAGAGACAGGATCATTGGAAATTTGGAAGCAAAGATTGTCACATTGAGAAAAGACCTTCAAAAGAAAAACATGTAGAACAACTCTAAAGTTTTGGATGAGATTATTAGCATTCAAAGGCCACTTCATGACAAATTTGGACTAGGATACAACCAGATAGAAAAGGGATCAAGCTCCAAAACAATAGATCAAGAAAAAAAAACAAGAAGCTACGCAGAGACAGTCAAAGGATCTCCTGAGAAGAAAGAAGACAAGAAGTTTCACAAGGAAGATCACAGTGATAATCCACCACCCAGAAGAGTCAGATTTCAAAATTAGAAGTAGTTAGAAACAAGAAGGCCTCAAGAAGAAGAAGGGTACAGAAGAGTCACTCCTTTTAGAAGATCTACAACTCCCATGTATCAAACTATCTTCCTTGTATTATGTTATTCATGTAACAATTTTGGACATAAGGTTCTAAATTTCAGAGCAAATGACAGGAACATAAACAACCGTGAAAGTTATGCACGAGATGGTTATTCAAGAAGGCCTAGTGAAATACAGAGTGGAAACTACAACAGGTTTGAATCCTTGAGCGTAAGTCAAATGTGTGACCAAGGTCACAAACTTGTGTTTGATTCACATAAATGTGAGATAAGAAAAGCAGAGTGGTGGTGAAAGTTGTGAGAACTGCAAGCAACATATATGTACTAAGTGAAATTGGGAAGGAAAAGTTTTGTTTAGGAAAGGAAGATGAAGTTTGGCTATGGCACAGAAGAATTGGTCACATAAATTTTGATAATCTTGTCAAGGTCAGCAAAAAGGAAGCATTTAGAGAAATGCCCCAGATCATGAAGCTAACCAACACTTTATGCAAGCATTGTCAAAAATGAAATCAAACCAAGACCAATTTCAAGTCAAATAAATACTCCACAACAAAACCGTTGGAAATTGTGCATATTGATCTAGTTGGACCAACTAGAACAAAAGGGTTGAAAGGTGAGCAGTATTTTATGCTATTGGTTGATGATTATACAAGAATGAATGCAGTTTTTTTTCTCAGGAAGAAGTCAGAGGCATTCAAGAACTTCAAAATGTACAAGTAGATGGTTGAAAATGAAATAGATTCGAAAATCAAATGCTTTAGATCGGACAATGAAGGAGATTTTACTTCAAAGGAATTTATGGACTTCTACAGTAAGCATGGGATAAAAAGGCAATTCTTTGTTGCTAGGACACCACAACAAAATGGAGTCATCGAAAGGAAGAACATGACACTATAGGAAATGGATCGAACTATGTTAATGGATTCCAAGTTGACATATGTCTTTTGGGTACAGGCACTGCATACAACAGTTCACATTCAAAACAAAGTAATGCTCAGAAACAATAGTGATAAAAATCCTTACGAGATATGGAGAGGAAGGAAGACCATTGAATCTGAAGCATTTCATTTTTTTGGAAGCAAATGCTACATCAAAAGAGATGGAAAAATGGGAAAGTTTGATTCTTGTGTGGACAAAGGAATATTTGTTGGGTACTATAGCACAAGGAAAGCATACAAATGATTCAATCTAAGTCTCAACAAAAAAGTGGAAAGCATCAATGTGACATTTGATGAGATAGGTGGACGAAGGATAAAAGAAGAAGGCAAGGACTCATTGGAACAGGTTCACGAAGAAGAAGTAAAGGAAGAAGAAGTAGCAGAAGAGGAAGATGAAGAGGAGTAGTCAGAAGAATACCAATATCATCAAGTTCCTCCAAATACTCCTAGCAGACAATTACAGAAGAATCATCTGTCAGATCCGATTATCGGGAATAAAAACGTAGGAGTTGAAACTATAAGAAGAATTTGTTCACCAGAACAACTTCACCTAGCGCTCCTATCTACAATTGAGCCAAGAAGTTTTGAAGAAGCCAACAAGGATAAATTCTAGATCAAAGCCATGGATGAAGAGTTGGATCAGATAGAGAAGAATGACACTTGAGAAATGGTTCCAAGGCCAAGGAACAAGAATTTTATCGGTACAAAGTGGGTCTTCAAAAACAAATTGAATGAAGATGGACAAGTTTCTAGGAACAAAGAAATATTTGTATGTAAAATATACGCTCAGGTTGAAGGTATAGACTTTGAAGAGATGTTTTCCCCAGTTGCCAGAATGGAAGCAATAATATTGATCATCACTTATGCATGCTCTAAGAATATTAAAGTGTATAAGATGGACGTGAAATCAGCCTTTATAAATGGAGTTATAGACGAAGAAATCTACATTGAGCAACCAGAAGGATTTCAATTGTCAGAGAATGAAAATTATATTTGCAAGTTAAAGAAGGCCTTATATGGTCTATAACAGGCCCCCAAAGCATGGTATTCCAGACTAGATAGATACTTACAACAACAAGGGTTCAGGAAAGGGAATGAAGACAACAACCTCTACATAAAGGATGATTTTGAAATGTCATTACTTGAAGATTTATCTTTCTTTTTGGGTCTTCAGATATGTTAAAGAAACCAAGGCATTTTTATCTCTCAAACCAAGTATATCAAATAAATGTTAAACAGGTTCGGAATGGAAGATTGAAAACCAGTCAATACTCTTATGCAAACCAGTTTTAAGTTAAGTAAAGATGATGATTCAAAGGATACAGATCATAGGTAGTACAGGTCAATGATTGGTAGCTTACTTTGTGTGACAACATCCAGACCATATGTAATGCAGGCAGTTGGACAGGTGGCACGATTTCAACCAGAACCAAAGGAATCGCATGTTTTAGCAGTAAAGAGAATATTCATATATCTCAAGGGTACAGAAGATTTTGGATTATGGTATACAAAAGGAAAGTAAGTATCACTTATTTCCTACACAGATGAAGATTGGAAAGGTTGCATTGATGAACGAAGAAGTACAAGTGGAGCAACTTTCTACTTGGGTGAGTTTTTGGTATCTTGGCTAAGAAAGAAAAAATCATTAGTATCATTGTCTATAACCGAAGCAGATTATATAGAAGCAATATCATGTTGTACACAGGTTCTATGGATGAAACAAAAATTGAAAGATATACAGGTTCTATGATGATCCCATTCCTATATTTTGTGATAACACAAGCACCATCAGTATCTCAAAGAATTCAGTGATGCACTCCAAGATGAAGCATATTCAAATCAAGCTTCATTTTCTACAAGTTCATGTTGCAGACAAATACATCAGAGTTGAGTATGTTGGGACCAAATAACCGATTGCAAATATCTTTACAAAACTGCTTCCAAGGGAAGCTTTTGAGTATCTTCGCCAGAAACTCAAAATAGTTTCTACCCCACACTGACTTTTGAATTATTTACTTATATGTTATATATTTACATGAGGAAGCACCATGAATAGGAAAGAAGATAGTTCATATAAGGGGATCATCCCCCAAGAGGATAGTTTAGTTTGGGGGAGCAGCCCCAGGGAGAGTTCAATCAGAGGGAGCAGCCCCAACGGGAAGTTACCTTTGTCGTTGATGTCAAAGAGGGAGATATTCATCAGATGCATGAAGAGAAAGAACAAAGGCATGATTCTAGGGGGAGCGATGGTCACATAGGGAGCATGAGAGATATAACTTTAGTGTTGCATCAAAGTGTTGCCATCAATGCCAAAGGGGAAGATTGTTGATTAATTGGGTTGGTTTTCATTGATGTAAACCCTTGAAGCAAGTCTGATAGAAAATTTCAGTAGCCCCAATAGTATGGTTAAAGAACCCAATTTTTTTTTAGGAATAATGTAATGAAGATCGGTGAATTTGTAGGTGAGCCTATTCTAGATGGATAGTACATATTGTTTTGTTTCTGGTGATATGCAGTACATCAAGTAGTTCCTCACAGTTGAGGAAATATGGCTTAGGGAAGTTGGAGAACCCTCATGAGTTATATAGAAGCTCCTAGAAGGTCAAAGAAGTCAAATTATTCTAGAAGCTCCTAGAAGAAGTTTACCAGTCAAAGTGGTTGTAACTAGGATTTAATCATGAGTTAAGTTGTTGCAATAAGAAAATAATTAAAAATAAATTAGTTGCAACTAGAAGTGGTGATTTTTTTATTTGTGGATAAAGTGGTTGCAAGTGGGTAAAGTAGTTGGAAGTGGGTTAGCCCTAAAAGTGAGAAGTTGGGTAAAATAGTTAGAAGATAACCCCTAAAGGAAG
The DNA here is from genome assembly GCA_009831015.1 of Picea engelmannii. NCBI lineage: Eukaryota > Viridiplantae > Streptophyta > Pinopsida > Pinales > Pinaceae > Picea > Picea engelmannii. Next base: position 110,010 of record ML786011.1, on the reverse strand, counting down.
CTACTTGGAGAGTATAAATAAGAGAGAAAGGGTCTCTTATTAGCACCTATTGAGAAAATTGAATTATATATTATTGTGAAAGTTTTATTGCAGGTACTCATTGATACATCTAAAGTTGCGCAAGTCTGAGGAAGCGAAGGTAGAGTGACGGAAAGGTTTCGTGGTTATAGTGGAGTGATAAAAGATTGTGAAAAACCCTAGTTAGGGTCATCCTTTCGGGCCACCCACTAGACATCCCGCGAGGCACCCCGCGGGTTGCGTAGAGCCTGTCATGTGAGGCCCCCGCTTGACACCTCACCTGCGTCATGCAAGGCACTACCAGAATTGAGGGTTGGGGCATGGTTCAGGTTGTAGAGGTTGAGTAGAGGTTTCAGGAGGTGTGACAGTGTTCACGTACAACATATCAAGCTACAGGATCACAAAGGTATGTTATATGCTTATGTGTAGTTGGATATTGTTGTTTACATGAGATATGGTTATGGGAGATTGAGGATTTTCCCTAGAGAGGTTGTTGGTTTTGTTGATGTTTTACTTATATATCTAGCATTTATGGTTCTTATTTATTATTATAATCATTTAGCACATTAGTTGCATAAATAAGATCACTGAAAGAGAGGCAATCACAGAAACAATAGAGGTACACAGATTATCCTAAGAAACCCTCATGGGGAAGAAAACCCAACAAAAACTTCCTCAATATAGATAGACCAAAAACAGAGAAAAAGATCCTCCTCTACTCTTTCACTAGGAAGATTAGTGCACCACTTAACCAAGAGATACCAAGAGATAGACCAAAACCCGCCTTGACGTCACCCCTGGTTGCAGCATCTTCTCCTCCAAGCCTTGCACACTGCAGAGCTAGTTGGTGTGTGTCCAAATGAGGCACTGGCCTCTCTTATAAATAGTGGTATGGCTAGCTTGTAATTAGTTAAGGGTCGACCTGTCACTTTACCCTCTTAATTTACATTTAATTTTCAAGCCACAAAAGGGATGACTTTTACAAAGGCACAATAGGGCCTAATTAATAAATATAATATAATAATATTATTCAGCATTCCCTCTTAGGTAGAATATTCTTCGAAGTCACAATATTTCAACACTCCCCCTTAACAAGAAGGGTATTCTACTAACAATATTAATAACAACTAACTGGACTCAATACATCATCAAGACGAGGAGACATCATCATCAGCATCGGGAACATTGTCTGTCATATCTATAAATCATCGGAAGTTTTTCTCATCATCAACATTATTAGAAACCGATATTCATCATCATATGTAGTGCAAAGATGGAGTAACATCATCATTATCAACACCACAAAGCTAGAACATTAACATCAATAGAATGAAGCTGGAGTAACAACATCAATGGCAATAGAATGAGACGGGAGCATCAACAGCAGCAACAACAACAACAACAATTGTGGGCACTCCTACAGGCTATCCATCCAGACCTTACGGGATCTATCCATGGATAATAAAATACCCTAGGATATAAATCCTAACGAGCTACCATACTATTGACCACAGAAAGTATATACATACATAGGCACTCCAACAGACTATCCATCCAGACAATACAGGATCTGTCCAGGGATGATCAATCCCCTAGGATATAAATCCTAACGAGTTTCCCTGTCGGTGGTCAAGATGTCATAGTATCGTCAATGTCACTCCCCCTTGCGATGGAATTCCTTTCAGACTATACCAAGCTTGTCTCGAAAGTACTCAAACTTCACATGAGATAGAGGCTTAGTCAACACATCTACTACTTGCTCATTTGTGCCAACATACTGGAGCTTCACAACTCCCTTATGTACCATGTCACGAATGTAGTGGTATCGGATCTCAATGCGCTTTCTTTTATCGTGGAACATTGGGTTCTCTATCATATTTATGCAACTATGGTTATCACAAAAGATCATGGTAGCATCCATCTCTAGGTCAAATAGACATGTCAACAACTTTCGATGCCATATGGATTCACAACTCACGGAGAATGCTACAATGTACTCTGCTTCTGTCATACTGAGAGAAATATTGGATTGCTTCATGTTTTTCCATGAAGTCATGGTTGACCCCAAACTGAAACAACATCCTGAAGTGATTTTTTTGTCTGAATCTCTTCCAGTCCAATCTAAATCAGTATATCCATACAATATGAAGTCACAATCTCCATTATAACAGAGGCCATAGTCCTACGTACCCTTAAGGTATCTCATCACATCCTTTGCAACTACAAAGTGAACATGTCTAGGCTCCATCAGATACTGACTCAAGGTGTTCACAGCAAAGCATATATCTGTTCTGGTATTTGTTACATACATCAATCAACCAATCATCTATTTGTATAGAGTAACATCAACTATTTATGAAAAAGTATCATCCAATAACTTCATATTTTTCTCCATTGGAGTGGACATGGATCTATAGTCCATCATGTCGAATCTCTTCAGAATTTACACAGCATACTTTCCTTTATTAAGGAAAATATCTTATGGGATCTGCCATACTTCAAGACCTAAGAAATAGTGCATCGGGCCTAGGTCCGTTTTTCAAATTCAGTGGCAAGCTTCTTCTTAGGATGATCTTTTCTTCCTCTATCAAGAATAATTCATCCTCATATAGCAACAATATAACTGGTCCATCATTCTCAATATTGAAGTAAAGGTTGGGATCATCTTTACTCTTGGTAAATCCCAAGCTCATAAAAAAACTATCAATCCTGCAATACCAAGCTCTTAGAGCTTGCTTTAACTTGCAGACATGAATCTTCATGTCATGTACTTTGAAGCCAAATTTTCACATCACATTGTACCAACCTGGTACACTTTCTCAGTTGAAAATCAATCTGCATAATCATGTGTTGGTTTTATGTGTTTTCTTCAAAGCACTATCTGACTCATTTCCTGAGAGTATGTCCCATATTCTCTTTGCAACTTTCTCCTTCTAGAACTGGGACTCTGCACCTGTAGTTTTTTTTTTTTAAACTAAGAATGATTGTTCCATTCTCACTATAGTTGTTGAACTCTGAGAGTATCTCCTTTACTCCATCATGATGATAGATTCATTTTCTCCCTCTAAATATCATACTGTGTCGGCTTCTTTTAATGGATCATGGTTGTTCTACATATACTTTTTCGTATTACTAGAGCAAGTGTCTCGGCATAGTCTTCTCCCTCTTGTTTGGAGAATCATCTGGACATGAATTGGGCTTTGTACATCCTTATATTGTTATCTGCAACATGCTTCATCTGTTAGATTAATCTTGGAAGTCACCACTAAATTCACTTCTAGTCTTAATGAAAAATCCATATCCCAGTCCTTCTAACTAGCTTCCTCCTCTGTCACTAAAACAAGGGAATCATCCCAGAAGATTTTACATCTCCTAAAAGTCTCTGAAGCTATGATCTAGTCTTATAAACTCATAGAATTTGTTTGTCCATCCTGGAAGACATCTCTTTTTCCCATCTGATCCTTTATGAGATCAGGCTCACTCTGAGTCTCCATGCTCCCTCTGAAGCTTTACTTCCTCTGAGTCTATATAATCTTCGGAGCCATCTTCTCCCTCTGATATGGCACATCAATGTTATATGGCTTTGCATCCTGAAAAGTGTCATGGGACCATGTTAGTCTCTTCCTAGTTACTACATTGATTCTAGGTAGGCCCTTCTGGCTCTATTAACTCTTACTGATGATCTGAAGAGTGATCAAATGCACTAGAGGGATTTGTTCTATTATATTTGGAGCCTTATTCTCCTCACGTTTTGGATGTTGTGTATCTAGAAAAAGTAGCTTCTTCTTCTTCTTCTTCTTTGGTACATAGATGTATACAGTCATGTATACAACTTGGATAGTCTACTCCATGTCTCATCTAATATGTTACCTCCTGCAATCGTCACTATACCTCCCTCAGGGTTATCACCTATGACCTGCCCGAAACAAGAGCAACAGGGGACGAAACAATAGACAAGAATAATAATCTTTATAATAATAATAATAATAAATAGTGATAACGATCATCACAGTATCTCCTTCATAGCTATCACCTATGACCTGCCTGAAACAAGGGTAAAAAGTAAGAAATACAATAATAAGGAAAGAGAGAAACACTCTTCTAGTGTTGTGATCAATCATTCCTCCATGGTAACCTGGAAACAAAACAAAAAAATTCTCCTAGAGGAGATGTTAGTTATATCAATTAAATGATTACAGTGAGTTTTTATCTCAATAGTGCTCACATGCTACCAAGTATTCAATAATAAAACTTTTCAAAGATTGCTATCACAACTATAGTGTTTAGCAGTTATCAAACTTGATATGTGTAAATTTGAATCTTATCAGTCTAATCAATCAAACCTGGAACCTAGAGTCTTGTCCTCAAGAATGAGTGTGTTTCTTTTCTTTCAAGTCTCCTTCACTCAAGATGACAAGTATTTTGTTCAACCTTTCCTTTGTACTAAGATAATATGCTTTCTTGACAGAAAAATGGGTTAGAGAATAAACTCTATAATCTCAACTTTAATCAATCTAATACTTTGAATTTAATTTTGACCAATGATTAGTATGATAGTCATAACTTCAATAGATCAAAATACAACCTAGATGTTCATAAGACCATGATAATGCCATAACAAATAAAGGCATATCAAATTAATCAAACATGGGGTGCATTGTTCCTCTGAATGTGTTGGATCTGAGATCCTTATAGATGTACGATTGTTGTTTAGACAAAAGATCCTTTCTCCTGCAAATACCCTTTAAAATAATGATATAGTTTGAACATATGTAAGTACATACCTCTGACATTATCGACAGGTAGTGGCACCATCCGACAACAGTGACAAGCAATAACGAACCTTTAAAACTTCAAAGGTGCTTCAACTTGTAACTTAAAGTTAGATGGATATTTTCTAGGGTAATGCGCACTAGGACAATAAAAACCAGTGCCAGCACTTCACAAAAACTTTCACTGCAACTGGTACTTCAACTACAACTTAGGGTTTTATGAGGAAACCCTAATTTTTCAAACTTCAAATTTTGGAATTTTGATCCAGGGACTAGATGCACTCTCCTAGGGCGAGCTCCTAGATGTGGTTAATTCCCCCAACGTCCTCCTTAAACAGGGAAAATGTCACACTTAGGGTTTATGAAAAAACCCTAATTCTGCAGCAGCTACAATACTAAAAACTGGATTTTGGAGAGGGTGTGTTGAGGCTAGTCACTTCTTATAAACAATGAGTTGGTCTCTTTTAGGTCGGATCTGAAACTATGTTGATGTTTTACTTCTACAACTAGCAATTACAGTTCTTCTTTATTATTATAATCATTTAGCACATTAGTTGCATAAATAAGATCATTGAAAGAGAGGAAATCACAGAAATAATAGAGACACAGATTATCCTAGGAAACCCTCATGGGGAAAAAAATCCAACAATAAATTCCTCAATATAGATAGACCAAAAACATAGCAGAAGATCCTCCTCTACTCTTTCACTAGGAAGAGTAGTGCACCACTTAACCAAGAGATACCAAGAGATCGACCAAAACCCTCCTTGATGTAGCCCACAGTTGCAGCAGCTTCTCCTCCAAGAGTTGCGCATTGCAGAGCTAGTTGGTGTGTGTGTCCAAATGAGGTGTTGGCCTCTCTTATAAATAGTGGTCTCGCCAAGCTATAATTAGGTCTGAGTTGACATGTCACATTACCCTCTTAATTTACATTTAACTTTCAAGGCACAAAAGGGCCGACTTTTACAAAGGCACAATAGGGCCGAATTAATAAATATAATATAATAATATTATTCAACATCCCCTCTTAGGTAGAATATTCTTCGAAGTTACAATATTTCAACAGGTTGTATGGTACATACTGTATGAGATAGATCTATAGAGATACAATGCTAGTATGTTTGGTATTTATCATTGGTACATCATGTTGGGTTGATTGTTGAGGCATATCTTGTATTTCTTGGTACATGGTTGAGGGATTTTGGTTGAGATGTGTTACTGAAGTTGTTGGTACAGCTTGAGGTTGCATAAAAGTGAGGGTTTGATGTCTGGTTGATGTAAGGGATTATTATACATGATTATGTTTCATTGCATATGTATGGCACATGATTAGAGAGACATAGATGCACACAGTTTGAGTTATATTCTTGTGATATTTGGTATGAGATCTATGCTATCAGATCTAATCTGTTGAGGAAACTATTGGTACAGGTTGACTATAGGTTATTGGTACAGGTTTACTATAGGTTGTTGGTGCATATTGGTATAGGTTTACATAGACAAATTTCATAGTGACAGAGTGACAATCGTTTCATCATTTATTTGACACTTATATTTCAGATTGGCTGGACAGGGAAAGGATAGGTGGTCTTAGTCGAAGAACATAAGTGGTTGTAGCCTCCTTCTGGTTGGAGCCAGAGAATTGGGGAATTGGAGCTTCCCTCAGGTTTTAGCCTGAAAATATAAGGGGTTGGAGCCTCCTTCCAGTTGCATCTAGATAACAAAGGAAGTTGGTTCTTCAAATGAATGTAATTCTTAAAGACGCATAGTAAAAATCATTTCGTGGTTTTCTCCCGCATTGGGTTTCCACGTAAAAATACAAGTGTACTGTGTATGTGTATGATTTATCATTGTTCATGGTTTATTTATTATGCACGTATTGAATGGTATTGGTAAATTGATCATAAAGTTAACAGCACTTATATATTGTGGTTAAAAAGGATCAAAAAGCTTTATTATTGATTCACCCCCTCTCAGTAATCCAACAAAAGAGAGGAGAGATAGTGGGAGGGAGGGAGAGATAAAGAGAGGGAGGGGGGGGTAAAGAGAGTGTGTGTGAGTGTGAGAGTGGGAGAGAGAAATAAAGAGCGGGGGGTTGGATTACTAGTGTTTGAGATTGTGAGAGGGAGGGAGAGAGGGAAAGGGGATAGATAAAGGAAAAGAGAACAAGAGGTGATCCGAAATCGGATTCAGCAGGCTGTCAGGGCATGAAAAATACTCAAAAATGAAAGTGCTCGGAATTCGACGAAACCAACACCATTGCGTCTGGCTCGTCTTCCTGATTCTGGTGGTATAATTTTTATCGCAAACGGAGTCCGTATGAGGAAGATATCGCATTCTGTCCGCCGAGCCAAACAGGCAAAATTTTGGGATGCTAACTGTACCTGTCCGTACAGTCCGTACAGACATGTGTCAGTCCGTACAACTGACGTGGCAGCCTCAGGCAGTGACATGTGTCAGGCAGTTTTGGCTTTTTCAGCGTATGGTTGGACCAATCCCGAGGTGACACGTGTCACCACTGGAAGGGTGACACGTGGCACGGGATGACGTCAGCAGCGTACGTGGCGGATGACGTCAGCATCGTACGGCAAGATGACGTGGCAGGTTGACACATGGAAGTACGGTAGATGAGGTGGACCAATCAGGTGTTGACACGTGGCACTGTTCGGGCGAATGAAAAGGTGTCGCGTGGCCCAATCACGGGCTGCCACGTGGCACCCCGGGTTTAGCCAATAGGGGCTGTTTCAAAAATATTTTGGGGCCCGGGGGGATTCGAACCCCGGACCTCCCTCCGCGCTACACCTTAACACCGTGCCATCCGACCATTGGACCATTGCATATGACTTGTTATGTGGGCGACTCATATTGTATTTGTGTTGCATAGAGGGTTCGAACCGGCGGAAAAAGGGTCGGGGCCCAAGCCCCAGCCCTCGGCGCACATGACCGAACTGTGGAACCGGGAGCGCGGAATGTAATGCGCGCGGTTATGGTTTATAGTTATGGCGCGGTTTGACATTTGAACCAAATGGTTATATTAATATAACCGTTACCGTATAGGTATGCGGTTATGTTTTAACAGTTATGCCATGTGACCGCGCATTCAACCACTTTTTATGTGTGCGGGGGGGGGCTTTAAACATATAGCCCGTGGTTCTATGGCAATGCCACATACGACCGAGTGTTTGCGCGCGAGGGGCTAGCAGGCCAGCGCTAGCCCAAAGGGCTAGCGCTTGGCCATATGAGAGCCATGTGACCTTTGAAGAGGGCGCGCGCCCATCCTTTTGGGGGCTAAGGCCCAATAATAACTATAATATAGTTTGAGTGGGTTATTTTAACCACTTGTTGAATTATTAATGTAATTAATCCTTTTTTAAGGGTTATTGGGCTTTTTTTTAGCCTAATTCTTGGGAGGAAGTTGGAGATGGAAACCAACTTTCCCAACTATTTAACCAAGGCCATGTTGAGGCCATTTGGTCAGAGTTTGAAGCTTTTGGAGAGCATTAAGAGCAGATATGCTGATGCAAGGCCAAGATAAAGTCAGTTTGAGGCAGAGGAGTTGTTGAGGTAGAGATGTTGTCGGACAATTTCTGAGAGTTCGGTATATCCGTTTCAGGTGCCGTAAGATGTGCAAGATTCTAGAGATCATGGCGAACAAGACCAGATCAGTCTAGGAGCCAATCGGCAATTGTAAAGATGTACTAATAACTTTCAAAAATAAATCAAGAAGCCTCCCACAAGAGAAAAAGGCCCGGAGATGTAGGCAAAGTTGCCGAACTCCGTTATCAAATTTGTGCATAATGGTTTGATGTTTTTCATTGCATTTCAGATCTTCAAATATGTTAATGGTTGTATAATTCCTTTCTTTTCTCGTGCTTTCGTTAAAGTTTCCTAATGGTTAATTAATGCATGCGAATAAAACTCAACCATAGTCATTTCGAAAAATCCTGACGGATCAAGTGGTATCAGAGCTAGTTGACGTTTGGATTTGAGTTTTGCATGTTAAACAGGGAAAAGCTACAGCGTGGTGAAGGCGAGCTTGTTGCAGAGAATCCATTAATTGGATTGAGAAGAAGAGCTTCTTTCAAAGAGAAGATGGCATCGGAAGAAGGGATTTCTCAAGATGAGAAAGATTTCCGGAAAACATTCT